>JAXQQM020093174.1:0-105137 GCA_034641835.2 Pinus albicaulis
AATATTTTAATATAAAATTTAAATAAACATAATAAAATCTTTGAATAATAAAAAGAAAAACATAATTACAAGTAAAATAATCTATATACACATAAATGTGTAATTCATGTAATTTTAGTAATAATAAATTATTAAAAATATAATTTAAACAATTTATATATAAACAAAGACGGAAAGAGAAAAAAAAAAAAATCCAAATAAATCACAAATTTATTGACACAAAAAATTTAAAAACCGAAGTGTATAACTTTTTTTCAAATTTTACTTTCTAAGAAAATATTTATTATCACAATATTTATTATTAGGTAGGTGCCTTGTTAGATGATCCAAAATAAATTTTATCATAGGTTATAGTGTTTGAATAAAATAATTATTAATTTAAGATATTAAATTAATAATTATTATTCTAGAATATTTAATAAATCTTTGAGATATTTAGAAATAGAATTTTTTTATTAAAAATTAGGACTCTAGAAAAGAGTCGTTTCCTAGGCTCTAAGTTAGGAGTAAAGTTAGTAGATTGGTTAGAAGCTCATTTATTGTAAATGGACACTTGTTTATTTTCCAAGTGATCCATAACTAGATTAAGTTAGAACATAGAGCTTATAAATAGGTTAGTTTCCTATTTTCATTGTAGTGTGTAATGAGAGAATGTGACAGTGTGAGTTTACGTGTGTAAACTCCTGCAATTTGCCATGTAATCTTTTTGCTTGATCAATAAAGTTGTGTGTCTAAGGAAACTTCTACACTTTCATGTGGTATGAGAGCCACGGTAATGCTGTGAGGAGGAGATTCCAGCTCTATCAGGTCGTGGAAAACTCAACTCCATTGAAGTGATCAGCAAAAGATTGGTATGAAGTTTGTTAGGTTTTTTTTGAACAGAAATTTGATTATTTGATTTTAGATTTGAAAATTCTAAAATCATTTTTTTTTAAAAGCAACTGCAAAATCTGTGTGAATTATTCTATTTCAAACTGTTTGAGTGAACAAAAAAAAGGGGAGAGCACTGTTTAATTTTATTTCAAATTGTTTAAGTGGGTTCTGTTGCGGACCATTGGGTAATTTGACATGCCCATTTCATTACGCATTTGAACTAAATCATAGTGGCAGATTCCGCAGTAAATGACCTTTATAATTACATCCTCCGGTCCTTTCTTTCTGAGACTGTAAGTGTAAGGGGACAAGTGGCCACTGGAGTCCCGTCTCGAGCTGCATATGATGTAACAGTTTTTTCAGATTCCAAGCTTCCCATCTCTTCAGAACCACTTCACAGGATTCGATCGTCTACTTCTTGTACTGTATTGCTTGCAGATGGCAAGGAAGCTGTGTTGAAAGCGTATTGAACCAACGTATATGAACCAGCGTATGGAAGCATATTGAACCAGCGTATATGAACCTTGAAAGCGTATGAACCAGCGTTTGCAACCACTGAAAAAAAACAACGTTTCAATTGTAGCTATGTATTCGATTTGATGCAGGAAAGAGTGTTGTAATTAGTTTTTAAATAAATTGAAGCCAGCGTTAATTTGAAGCAGCGTTTGATTGAATCAATTAAACAAAGGACTGCGTTCTGGAATTGCCAGATCTGCGTTCAATTGGAAGCAACGTCTGATTGAATCAATTGATACAGCATTCGATTGCATTACAATATTAAACCATGGTTGGACAAAATTCACGCGGTTGGACAAAACATTTTTCAATTGGTATGTAGAGCATAGTTGAAGGCTACATAAATTTTTTTTTGTAATTGAATCATAAGGTGCAGTAATGTGTTTGTAATGGAGTGATAAGGCATATTTTTTTTTTTTTTTTGGTAATTTGTTGGAGTAATAAGGTTATTTGTAATATTTTTGGAGTAATAAGGTGATTTTTTATAATTTGTTTCTGGAGAGATAAGTGTGACTCAAATTAATTTGAGTTGTGTTTTTTATATGTTTATTGAATCAATTGTCCAGCATCATTGTATGATTGCTATGTTTGAAAAGGCCGCCAGCAGATGAGTTGTGTTTTTTAATGAGTTTTCCAGCGTTCGATTGAATCAATTGAAGTAGCATTCGATTGCATTTTTCCATGAAAATAAAGCAGCATTCGATTGCATTTTTCCATGAAAATAAAGATGCAATTGTTAATTGCACTGAATTCCCCCAAACTATTTTGTATTTTATCGTGTTTTGAGGGGGCAAACTTGTCAACATATCTTTACATTGGAGTTTTTTTTTGTCATTGGAGAAATAAGTAGAATATTTATTTTTACTTGAAGAACATTGCAATTTTTTTTTGTAATTGGAGTAATAAGGGTATTGTAATTTTTTGGAGTAATAAGGAGATTTTTGCTTTGTAATTTGTTTATGGAGTGATAGTGTGACTCAAAGTAATTTTACTTTGAGGGGGGGTAATTTTTTTTACCAGATTGTGCAAGAGCACTATTGTAAAAGTCAAATTTTGAAAGTTGCCTTGTAAATATTTGAGAAATTGACTAGAGCCAAGTGCAAAGCTCAGTCAATTTTCTCCTGTTTCAACGACTATTCGAGGGTCAAGGCCAAGCCCCGATAGTTCGTTTTTTGCGTCGTGTGTTGCTGTTGTGGTGCGCATCTTGATATTTTTTTGGAGCTTGATTTGTGGTGTGAAGTCTTAACACTACAATGTCTAAGTTGATTAATTTCTTTTCTAATTCCGACAAACTTGAAGGCTCAAAATCTTACAAAACATGGAAACGCCTCATCGAAAGCACTCTTGTTTATAATGAACTATGGCATGATATTTGTGATGGAGATGTAAAGCCAAATAAACCTACAGATGCAGCTGCACTAGCAAAATGGGAAGTTAAAAATGCCAAAGCATTAGCTCTCATTAAATCCTCTGTCAATGATGAAATGTATGTCCATATCGAAAATGCTAAAGATGCATGGTCTGCTTTGAGAAATTTTAAAGAGTTGTTTGATACTCAGCCTCAATCAAAAAGAGTTGACCTAAAATTAAAATTGTTGCATCAAAAATTGACTGAAGAAGGAGATATTCTTGAATACATCTCCAGACTTAAGAATATTAAGCAGGAAATTGTTAATGCTGGTTTTCAAGCAGTAGATGATAGTTTTATGGTCACAATTTTAATTGCCGGACTTTCTTCTTCCTACACACATTTTTTGGAAACTCTACAACTAATTGGAAAGTTAGAAAAGCTAAAGTTTGATGAGCTCTGCGAAATGTTGACTCAACATGATAAAAATTTTGGGAAGAAAAAGAAAGTTGGTGAAGATGTTTTTCTCACAGAAGCCAGTACTAGCAACTCCTCAGCTGACAATTCCAAAAACAAAGGCAAAGGTAATTTTAATCAAAATCAAGCAGCGCAAGGTCATGGTCACAGTCAACACAGAGGAAACAACTCCAACAGAGGCTCCAATTCAGGCATAAACAATTCTCAAGGCAGAGACAACAATCAAAACAGAGGATCTCAGCAAGGCACAGGACAGAATCCAGGGAGAGGACAATCTCAAAACAGAGGACAAAGCAGAGGTCGAGGACAGCCTCAAGGCAGAGGACAGTCTCAAGGAAGAGGCACCGATTTGAGTCAAATTGTTTGCAAGCGATGTAACAGAGTTGGTCACTATGCTTCAGATTGTCGCACATCTATCAATAAAATTTCTAAGTTTCAACAGCCTTCAGCACAGTTTGCAAATGATCAAGATCAAGATGATAATGACTCAGAATATGTCTTCACTTCTTCACTAGCAATCCAACTTTCCTCCTATATTAAGAGTGATTATGAAGATGCTTGGATTTTGGATTCAGGAGCAACTCAGCACATGACCTGTAGACGAGATTTCTTTTGGAATTTTCAAGAGTGCCATCTTAATTCCATCTTTCTAGCAGATGATACAAAACATACGCCTTATGGAAAAGGTGCAGTCAAATTTTTTCTCCCTGACATTGGAGAAAAATTGATTTCCAATGTGTGGTATGTACCCACCTTTAAGAAAAATTTGTTGTCTTTGGTCATGATTCGACAAGCAGGACATCAAATAATTATGGAATATGGCTTAGTTAATATTAATTCAATTAAACAGAACTTCCAAACAATGATGATAGGATATGAAGACTTAAAACTGTTAAGGATGAAAGGAACAATTATTCCAAGGCATTCTGATTTTGTAGGGGCAGTTACTACAGGAATTTCACCTATAAGATTATGGCATGTAAGATATGGACATTTGAATTTTGATAGTCTTTCTCAATTGCAGAAACAAGGGATGGTTAAAGGACTTCCAACTTTCAACAAGGAAAATGCTAAATGTGAAGCCTGCATTTATGGCAAACAGAGTCGAGAAAGTTTTCCAACAAGTACATGGCGCGCAAACAGGCTGCTGCAACTAGTTCACAGTGATGTGTGTGGTCCACTACAAACTTCATTAGGTGGTTGCAAATATTTCTTGCTCTTTATTAATGATTTCAGTAGAATGACTTGGGTTTAATTTTTGAAAAACAAGTCAGAAGCATTTGAGAAGTTTAAAATTTTTCGACAACTTGTTGAAAATGAGGTCAAAGAAAATATAGGTACTCTCAGGATAGATAATGGGGGAGAATTCAACTCAAATGAATTCAAAACTTATTGCAGTGAAAATGGCATCAGAAGGCATCTTACAAATGTTTACACTCCACAGCAAAATGGAGTCGTAGAAAGGATGAATCGCACATTGTTAGGCTTGGCGAGATCCATGTTAACTTTCAAAGGGTTAAGTCCAACATATTGGGCAGAAGCAATCCATACAGCTGTCTATCTAAGAAACAGATCTCCAACTGCTTCTTTAGAAGGAATCACCCCTTATGAAGCTTGGTTTGGTTTCAAACCTAAAGTTAAACATCTTCGAGTTTTTGGATCCATCTGTTATGCCTTAGTTCCCAAAGAAAAGAGAACTAAGATTGATTCAAGAAGTTTGAAATGCACCATGATTGGCTATTCAGATGAAAATAAAGGGTATCATCTTTTGACAAATGGAAATATTATTGTGAGCAGGGATGTCATTTTTGATGAAACAGAGAGTAAGAGTGCTGAAGAAATCGAAAGTCTTCTTCACAAGTTAGAAACTAAAGGCAGTAAAAGGAAAGGAAATATGCAAAGTCAACCAACTTCACCAAATTGGTATGAACTTGATTTTCCTTCCTCTGAAGATGAGTCATCCAGTCCATCTACTTCAACAAAATCATCTAGGTCTTCTAGCAGTTCATCAGCATCTCCAAGCAGCAGCAGTTCTTCTGACAGTGATTCTCCAGATTCACCACTTAAACGACGAACATCAGTTTACATTAATCCCCTTTACAATGATGGGGACTTCTCAGCACCTCAAACAAGTGAGCAACAACTTCCAAAATGGGCAGTTCAACTATTGAAAGATGTAAGGCCTAATGAACAAAACAAAACAGGAACAAGGGCATCAAAACGAAATGAAGGCAATTTTGCTTTGATAGCAAATGATTTTACTGAACCTTCTTCTTTTCAAGAGGCAGTAAAACATAAAGCATGGCAACAAGCAATGGTTGATGAATATCAGGCAGTTCAAGACAACAACACTTGGTAACTTGTTGATTGTCCTCAACATGTTAAACCTATTGGATGCAAATGGGTTTATCGAATTAAGTACAAGCAAAATGGTGATATTGACAAGTATAAAGCACGACTTGTTGCTAAAGGTTTTGCGCAGCAGGAAGGGATCGATTATGAGGAAACCTTTGCTCCCACAGCTAAATGGAACACCATCCGCCTCACACTTGCCTTAGCAGCTCAGAAAGGGTGGAAAGTTCATCAAATGGATGTCAAAAGCGCTTTTCTCAACGGGGACTTACAGGAAGATGTATATATGACACAACCACCAGGGTTTGAAGTTAAAGGGCAAGAACATAAAGTCTGCAAATTAATCAAGGCTTTATATGGATTAAAACAAGCTCCCCGCGCCTGGTATGCCAAAATGGATGAATACCTTCGCAAAGTTGGTTTTCATCGCAGTGAATCTGATGATACTTTGTATGTGCACCAACAGGGAAAATATCTGGTCATTCTCATTATGTATGTCGATGATTTGATCATCACAGGCAACAATGATGATCACATTGAACAAGTGAAAAAGGAGTTACATGCAGGTTTTAAGATGACAGATTTGGGACTACTTCACTACTATCTTGGAGTTGAAGTATTCCAACGTCCACATCAGATCTTCATTTCCCAGAGTAAATATGCAGCAGAAATTCTTCATCGATTTCGAATGCAGGATTGTAAGCCTGTCCTTACCCCTATGGAACAAAACTTAAAACTTTCAAAATTTGAAGGGGGGGAAAGAGTGGACAACACGACTTACAGACATTTGATTGGCAGCTTGATTTATTTGACAACCACTCGTCCTGATATATCTTATGCAGTAAGTATTATTTCACGTTTTATGCAGGAACCATTAGACAACCACTGGAATGTAGCCAAAAGAGTTCTTCGATATATCCAAGGAACAAAAGATTTTGGTCTTCTTACAAAAAGACTAAAAATTTTGTACTTGGTGGATTTTCAGATGCCGACTTTGCTGGCAGTATTGATGACAGGGCATCAACCTCAGGTTACTTAATGAACATGGGGTTAGCTACAGTTTCCTGGAGTTGCAAGAAGCAAACTACAGTGGCCACTTCTTCAGAAGAAGCAGAGTACATTTCAGCATGGGAAGCAGCATGCGAGATTGTTTGGTTACGTAGAGTTTTACAGGACTTGGGGATTCCTCCAGCAGAAGCTACTTCATTATTCATCGACAATCAATCAGCAATAAAGCTTGCCAAGAATCCAATTTTTCATTCAAAGACAAAGCATGTGGACACCAATTATCATCATATCAGATCTCTCGTTGCAAAGGACGTCATCAAGCCAGTGTTTTTCCCTTCAGAAGATCAGACTTCCAACATTTTCACAAAACCTCTTGGCGGAATAAAGTTTACTAAGTTCAGGGATGAACTTGGTATCTGTTGTAATGTATCTTTGGATCATAGGGGGGAATGTTAGATGATCCAAAAATAAATTTTATCATAGGTTATAGTGTTTGAATAAAATAATTATTAATTTAAGATATTAAATTAATAATTATTATTCTAGAATATTTAATATATTTGTGAGATATTTAGAATTAGAAATTTGTTATTAAAAATTAGGACTCTAGAAAAGAGTCATTTCCTAGGCTCTAAGTTAGGAGCAAAGTTAGTAGTTTGGTTAGAAGCTCATTTATTGTAAATGGACACTTGTTTATTTTCCAAGTGATCCATAACTAGATTAAGTTAGAGCATAGAGCTTATAAATAGGTTAGTTTCCTATTTTCATTGTAGTGTGTAATGAGAGAATGTGAGAGTGTGAGTTTACGTGTGTAAACTCCTGTAATTTTCTATGTAATATTTTTGCTTGATCAACAAATTTGAGGGTTTCGGTAAGGTTAAAAAGTGAGTTTTTAACCTTATAAAAATGGATTTTCATCAATGGAAGAAGGGAATCATGAAAGAAGAGGAGTTTTATGGAGAGAAAGGGGAGCAAATGAAGGTTAGTTTTGAGTGGAGGAAGGGAAAAATGATGATTTTGCAGCAGTTTTTTTATTTAACGAAACAACAGAAATTCGGAGTATAAGATGGAAAAAGCAAATGAATATTTTGGACAGAGGCATGAGGCCTTCAAGAGTCTTCAAGAGCCAACAATCTTTAGCAATAAAATTTGTTCCTTGAAGGCTCAAAAAAAGTCTTAGCCACCTTTTTCTATAACAAATTTTATAGGTGGCTAACATATGGAAATACAACTTGCAGAAGGCAAAGCATGTGCATATTTACAAGATTACCATCAGTCAAGTCAAAATTATGAATCCTATATTTATAGGTCACTAACATCGGCTTCACTTGGGGATGGAATTTCTTGGTGGAATGTCAAGAACTCTGAAATCAGTAGCCTTCATCTTTAACTTTGGTGATCCTGTAATTGTCTTCTGTTTTCTGCAACAATTCATAGTTATGAAATTTTATACTACAAAGCTTAGGGCCTTCTCTTCGGGCTTCAACTTTGTAGATAAATTCTCCAATCCAATCTACACACTTGCTATGAATATTTACAATGATAAATTAAATAAATCTAACTGTTGAGTGACTCTGAAGAATAGTAGTGTTTCAGCATCCTACCAATCACTGGTCCTTCTTGTAGTTCAGTTCCATCCAAATTCCCGATGAAAAAGGAATTATTGCCTATGTAACCATATATCACATAGGGTCCTTGCCATAGAAAGTCAAAATTTCCATGTTTACGTTTATCCTCTCTTCGTGAATCCCATCTCAAAACTTGATCTCCTATGAAAAAATCATCTTCTTTAACCCTTTTATCAAAAATATTTTTGATTTTATTATGTAAAACTTATGATTTTTCATAAACTTGTTCCCTAGTTTGTTGGAGATGTATGGTTTCATTGATTCTTCGTTGAATATCATTTGTTTCCACCTGTGATTCCTGGATAATCTTCATGATTGGAAAACCCAAGGAAGAGGAGAAAACTGCATCTGTTCCATAAACAATCTGATAAGGTGAAGTTCCAATAGACTTTTTTGTGGTAAGTCTATCAGCCCATAAGGCATAGACTAAATTTTTGTTCCAAGTCTTTTTTTTTTCTTGCAGTAATTTTTTGATGATAATGATTAAGCTTTTGTTTGATGATTCGGCTAAACCATTACCTTGGGGAGAATATGCTATTGAATGACCTCAGGTAATATGGTATTTATGACAGAAAGAAATCATTTCCTTGGATTTGAATGCAGCTGCATTGTC
This sequence comes from Pinus albicaulis, assembly GCA_034641835.2. Taxonomy (NCBI): domain Eukaryota; kingdom Viridiplantae; phylum Streptophyta; class Pinopsida; order Pinales; family Pinaceae; genus Pinus; species Pinus albicaulis. The sequence continues at coordinate 8,816 of JAXQQM020093174.1, forward strand.
AGTAATAATCTTATGTGGGCGTCCAAATCTTGATAAAATATTACTTTCTATAAATGAGATTATAACTGAATCAGTGGCTTGCCTTGTAGGAATGGCTTATATCCACTTGGTAAAGTAATTTGTAGCAGTTAAAATCCATTTATGTTGGCCTGAAGATGGAGGATGGATTTCACCAATGAAGTCTAACCCCCATAGTTGAAATGGCTTTTCAGTTGATATAGGCTTAAGGGGTAAAGGCAATCGTTTATTTTTCCCTTCAAAAATTTGGCATTTGTGGCAGGAGGTAACAAATTTTTTGACATCATAAAATAAAGTTGGCCAGTAAAAACTAGCTCTCAGTATTTTGTCTGATGTACTCTTCCATTATAGGTGGCCTACACAGTCACCTGCATGAAATTCCTCAAGAATTTTGTCAGGCTCAGATTTTAATAAAAAATTTAGTAAAATCCCACTATTTTCTTTCCAGTAAAGTGCATTGTTTAAGATACAAAACCTCATTTATTTCTGTTTGATGAATCTTTCTTTGGTTTTAGTTAGCCTAGGAGGAGCTTGTAAATGTGTTAGTACAAAGATAATATCAGAGTACCATGGTGAGTCTAGATAGGCCTCACTAATCAATGGAGTCGCCATCTCCTCCTGGTCATCTATTTGTGCAATGAAATTAATGTCTAAAGCATTGCAATTTGATTCAGCCATCAATCTAGATAAACCTTGTCCTTTAATGAGCTTTGTTCATTTGATTTCCAAATAATACTTAAGGACAGTAGCTATCCACTTTCCTCTCCTACTATCAGGTCCATCTTATGTCAGAACATCTTTAATTACTACATTGGGGACATATGCAATGATGTGTGAAGGAAGTATGTAAACTCTGAAATCCTTGATGAATTTAACCAGGGCTAAAGCCTATTTTTCCATTATATTTTACTTCAAAGGTGCATCTCTGAGGGCCTTACTAAAGAATGAAATTGGCTGTTCAAAACCTTGATTGTTTTTCTGCAGAAGAACTGCAGCTATGGTGTGTTCATATGCAAAGGAAAATATTATGAAATATTTTGTATAATTTGGGCTGATGAGGACTGGTGTTTTTGTCAGGGCCTGTTTTATGGATTCGAAAGATTGTTTGGCCTTTATTTTCCACTTTATTGCAGAGTCCTTTTTAAGAATATCGTTGAGATCTTTTATAATTTCAGCCAGATTAGAGATAAATCTTCTTAGAAAATTGATTTTTCCCAAGAATGCTTGAAGTTATTTTATGTTTCTTGGCGGTTGAATGTTAAAAATAGCTTCAATTCCTGCAGGGTCTATTCTAATGCCTTCTTTGGAGATTATGTGACCTAACAGTTTTCCCTCTTCTAGTCCGAAAAGAGTCTTTTTAGGATTAAGGGATATACCATATTTTCTACACTTGATAAAGACTTGCCTCAGGTGATCTAAGTGTTCATTATATGTTTTTGAAAAGAAAGTAATATCATCAAGATAGATAACTAAGAATTCATGGATCTCCTTAGAAAAGGCAATATCCATGGCCCTCTGAAAAGAAAATCCTGCATTTTTCAATCCAAAAGGAATTTTCACATACATGAAAGTGCCCCAAGGAGTGGTAAATGAAGTTTTAGTTTGATCATCTTTATGAACTAGAATTTGATTATAACCAGAGAAACCATCTAGTAAAGAAATTCTTGAAGAACCTGCCACCCTCTGCAAAATATGATGCATTTTAGGCAAGGGGTAATTGTCTTTCAAGGAAGCTTTATTGAGATTTCTAAAGTCTATACACAATCGAATTTCTCCTTTTTTCTTTCTGGTGGGCACTAAATTGGATACCCAGTCAGAATACCTGACTGGTGCAATTATTTGTGCATCAAACATTCTTTTAACTTCTTTTTCGATTATAGGTAACAAAATTGGATTAATCCTTCTTAGTTTTTGTTCGAAAGGTTTTTAATTTTCTTTCAAAGGAATATTATGTTGAATTATGTCTTTGTTGTAAGTTTTCAAATCTTCGTAACCCCATGCAAAAACATGCTGATATTCTTTCAAAATTTCTATGTATTTAACCTTTTCTTCTGATGATAAGGATTTCGATAGTTTGATCATTTTTGGTTTTTCATTGGTTCCTAAGTTACACTCTTCTATATCAGACCTGACTGGTTCCATTTTTGGCCTTTTGGGCACATCATTGGAATCAAACAAGTCTTCTAGGGGAGTTAAACCTTTGGGTAAAATGTTATTCTTTAAATCAATCAAATCTGGTTCATCTTCCATCATTTCCTCTATATCTGCTTTTTCCAATTCATCTATGTCACTCTGAGTAAATATAGTAGGTCTATCAAAATTATGTACATCTAAATCATTTAAATAATTTATTTGACAAAAAATTGAATCTATGTTACAAGATGAATCTATATTACAATAATTATCAATTTGGCAATTTTGAAACTCTCACTCATTGTTCAAAAAGTGATATATTTGTTCATCTTCTGAGAAAATTTGCTAGTATTTTACATTATCCGAGACAATAGGTCTATGTTTGATTTCAACAGTGTATTTTTGTATTGGTGAAAATGGAAACCTGCAAGTGTTGGAAAAGGTTGCTAAACAATGGGCTTGCATGTTCTGTTTTCTAGGGATGATGGCAAACTTGCTTTCTAACAAATCCTCAACCAAATCATGTGTTGTGTCCCTGTATCTGGCTAGTCTGTGATTGTGAACAGAGTATTCTGCATTTATTTGCTTGATAACTAACTTGGAATCTCCCATGACTAATATTATTTGCCCTCCCAATTTTCTAATGATTTGAAGACCTAAGATTAAGGCCTCATATTCAGCCATGTTATTGGTACATTTTAAATTCAATACATGTCCTTGGGAATGGCTTGTTTCAATGTTGGTAATCCATACACCAGCTCCAGCTCCTTATTTATTCACTGATCCATCAAAATCCAAATGCCATAAAGCCTCATGAACAATGTAATCATCCATTATTTTAAGCTTCTTATCAGTGAGTTCAGTTTGGATGTTATTGTGATCAAAGTTACATAGAATAAAGGAATCAAGATCAGTAGGAGTTGAATAGATTGGGTAATTGGTAGGTCTTTCAGCACTTCTGATCATAAAATTCATTAAGGTTTCTTTGTAAAGCTTTTTGGGCTGCCCAAATACTGAGATAGTGGCATAACTCATGTCAAGTTGTAGAGATCCCTACAACTTTTCTGCCCATGAGAGAGAAAGAAGCATGCCATACTTTGGTGGGATATCAGCTACCACAACATCCATGATCATGCTTTTACCAGGATATTGGACTAAGTTTACACACAGATCTTTAATTAATCCTATGCATTGGACTTTGGATGAATCAAATGAAAACAAATCTTTATATGGCTGGGTTATGTCTAGATTCAGGGTTTCCATTATTGCTCTGGGTATTAAGTTATGGGAAGCTCCAGTATCTAGCATAGAATTGTGTAATATTTGATCATGTACAATAAGACTTAAATAAAATGGAGGTACTGACCCATCTGAATGCTTACCATCTACATTTCGACCAAAGATTAATTCAGGTCTATCCTCACTCATATTAATTGTATCCTCATTTTCATTTACATTCAATGTTTTAGTAATAATAGATCTATACCAGTCATTTTTAGCCAATTCAACTAAGGGAACAACTATCTTTAACTTGGATATTTCAGATTGAATGTTAAATGTTGACTGAGATTTGATGGCTTGAATTATTTCATATTTTGGAACTGTTGTTTGGGATGATTTTTCTTGTGTTTCAACAATTTTACCTTTGGCTTGAGGTTTTCTTTTGTCTTTTGTTTGAGTTTCCTGATTTCTGATATCTTTGATTGTTTTTTCAGGAATAGTTTGAGTGTTAGCAGATGCTTTATTAGATTTGGAATTCTCAGCAGAAGATTTAGGATTTGATGATTTTAAGTCAGCTGGATTCTTTTTTGGATCATTAATTGTTGCTGAATTGGTGGTCTTTGTGGTATTAGCCTTTTGGGCATCTATGGAGGATTGAGCCACTTCATCAGTAATATCTACAATCTTTGGACTATGTTGTTTTTTAGGACTGGGTGGGTTTGAATTTTGTTTATTTTCTCTGGGAAGAATTTGCAAAAAATTCGTTTTGGGAGCCTCAGTATTCTTTTTGTTTTGGCTTTGTTGAGTTGGAGCATTGTTTTTTATAGTAGGCTCATTGGTTTTCTTGCTCCTAAGGTTATATTGGCTGTGAAGTTCATTGATTGCGAAGTCATAAACTTGCTTATAGTCGAAGAATTCACCAGATTCCACTTTGAACTGTTGTAGCTCAAAGAGTTCCTAGTCCTCCTGAGTGAGGAAAATTGTATTTTTTTCATCTATCCCCATAACTATGTTGATGTCTTCCTCATCCTCAACATTTTTTTGTGAACTCTCTATAAAGTTTTCTTGGAATGGGGGTCTTATGTTCTGATTTGGGGAGGGTTCTTTACCTTTCCCAGGATTGTTGTTTTTCCTGTAGTTGGGATTCTTGATTTGGGATTGATTGTCCCATTGTGGTTTTATTTCAATGTGGTCTAGTCTCTCAACTACTTTTTCTAATGTTTTGTTGATAAAATCAAATTTTCCATCTAAGTTTGAAGCTTCTTCTTTGATAGTAACCCTCCTCTCGTTTCTCATTCTGGCTTTTCTGGCAAGGATATTGATTTATACTCCAACAACATTTAGTTGCATTTGGTCTAGGGTGTCTGCATCCCTTTCTCTAAGTTGATAGGCCATGTCTACATCAAAAAAATTAGGGAATTTGAGCAGCACGAAATATGGAGTGGGTTTAAGGTATGCAGGAATAGAATTGTAAATACTATTGTATCTAGTGCAAAATTTTTGGACAGACTCATTGTGGGGTCTCTTAACAACATCAAACTCAGAGAATATTTGTAGGGGATTTTTCTTCTTTTCCCATTTATTTAGGAAAGCTCTATGGAATGCAGCTAGATCTATTATAGTACCAGCACCTAAATTTCTAAACCATGTTTTTACTTCTCCAGTTACGCTTTGTGAAAACAACCTCATTCTGACATCAGACCCATCAATCTCATAAATTTCCCAAAAATCATTCATTCTGGTGATATGTTGTCGTGCAGTAATTTGCGAAAAATTATCAAACAATGGGATGTCCTTTTGGAAATTTTGGGGCATGTCATGGAGATTTTGAGGTAGGACTAAGGGAGCATATCTGGCTGCCATGGCTTGGATTTTTGCTAAACTAGGAGGTACAGTAGTAGTGGCAAGGATAGTGCTGATTATAATATTATATGTGTTGAAGGCTGAACTTGAAGAGCTTGGAAAAGGAGATGAAAAATAAGTGGTATAGCTAGGGAATATTGTGGTAGTGGTTGTAGAGGATTTAGTGAATGATGGAAATACTACTTTAGGCTGCAAGGGCAGCTCAGGGATGAATGGTCCTGTGGATGAACTAGCGGTGTATTGAGGATATGATGAATATATGACCCTATGATGCAAAGGCAACTCAGGACTAACAGGCTCTGGGGGTGAACTGATAGTGGAATCTGTAAATGAAGTGGCAGCATACAGAGTAGAATCTGCTACTGGAAAGATGGTGGTGGATAATTAAGAAACTGGAGGTTTAAATTGAGACAAAAAATTAGCTAACTTAATAGCTTCATCTATGTCTTTAATTCATGTGACACTTACCCTCTCTACTAGACTTTCAATTTCAGTTTTGTCTGATTTAATAGGTGCTGAAATAACTTTCTATTTTTCATTCACAAAAGAAGTAAAAAAAGGATCTAAAACAGTTTCCTTTAAATCAGTTTCAGACTTGGTTCTAAATAGTGATTTTTCAAACTTCAAATCAAATTCAATGTCTGATAAACTTATTAATTATTTGGGTAAAGAATTAGCTCTTTTCAAGGGTACTTCAGTTTCTAAACTAACAGTTTGTTTTTTCTTTTTTCCTATCTGGTCTGGATTGTCTACTATATCTGCAGGGTTGGGATCAGGGTTGGATCTAGTATAATAGACTTTCTTTGGAGCCAGAATGATTATTGTATAAATACCCACAACCTTTAAACTTAATCTTAAAGTAGAAAATATATATTTAAAAATCTTCCTCCAAGATTAAACTTAAAACTGGAGAGTGGTTAGTTCCCCAATACGGTCGCTAGTATGTTATCACCCTAGTAATTCTTAGGTCGTGGGATTATGGTTTATAGTTAAAGAAAACCAGGGGTAACCAAGAACCTCTTTTGAAATCTAGGATCTAGCCTTCCCAAATTCTGGAGAGGGATCTCTCCTCAAGATTTATGCTTGATTGGTTATAATATTTTAGGCTAGGTATGATTGAACAATGGATTTGTTTTGAAAGTTTGGTGGGAATAAAAGATGTTTCAAGGTAAACCACAGAGGGATCTACCAGACCATTGGGCTATGGAGTCAACTTTCTAGGCAAGTAGAGCTAGGAAATAAGGTCTAAAGAGCAAATGTACTAAGGGCAGGGTAGATGACCTTCAAAGGGTTTTGAATAGGCTTTTTTGATGGAATGGGTGAAATCTGAACAAAAGGGCAGTTAAGAATCCTTGCATTACAGAAATGAATATTGAAGGAAGGGATCAAACTGGGACTAAGAGCATTTAAGAATTCTATAGTCTGGTTATCAAGCGGAAAACATAATAATGAACAACTATTAAAAAAAAGGGATCTTTTTATCACTAATCTTGTTTAAGCTTTCCTGGTTAATCATTAAAGACATAACACATTAAAATTAATGTATGGAAACTTTTGAAAGATAAAAAAATGAAAACAAGAAAATACTAGACTTATCTAGTCAGCACAAGAATCTTGAGTTATGATGTCTTTAATCTCAATTCCAGTCTGCTGCTTTACTGATTAACTCACACTAACTTCAATATATCCAACAAAATGACTATAGTAGTCTTGATAAATTTTATTCCACACATAATACTTCGAAAAGAGAAGTATTTATACAAAAAATATTTCAAAATATTTGAGAGACATGTAGGAATATCTCTAGGCAAAAATTAAATTTTATTACATAGAAAGAGGGACAACTGCAAAACAAACTGGCGAGCTGTCCTCTTATCAATAAAAAATAGGATGAATTATCCTAACTTGTTGCTGAGTTGTAGCTGCTGAAAATGCTTGCTGGCATTTTGGAAAAAGATTTTTTTGAAGATAACTTGATGGAAACTCTTTCCATTTCACATCCTTTCACCTGTGCTTAATCACTGATACTCTTTACGCTGCTCTTTTTACTGTTTCACTGTTGTAAAATAAAGAATTATCTGCAGTAAAAAGGTATTTTGACTGATACTCTTTGACTATGTTTCTGATCCTGATACACTTTCACTGCAAATTTTCATAGTAAGTCAGTGAATTCCTACCATTGATCTACATTGGGAATTCTCATACTCTTCAGTTTCCTGCAACTTTCATCTGCCTCTGTATACTTAGAAAAATTGGGCTTAACCATGAAAATATGTTTGATTTCATTTTGTAAAAAGAACAAGTTCTCAAAATATTCCAAAATGACTTTACCAGTTGGAGACCCTTGTGGTAAAGGTTTGTTAACTTTCTCTTTGGCATAAGCCCTGATTTTTTTTATCATAATCCGTCTCTGGCATCAATTTTTCATTTAAAGCATGAATATCTGGTAGGCCTACTTGTGATAGTACTGTGTATTTGGCCCAAAGTTTTGTGATTGCCAATTTCATATCCTTGCATCTGTCCTCCAAATTATTCATCATATTTCTCTTATTCAGGACCTTTTTTATTTGGAGTATGCTTTCAGTTCTATCCTAAATTTTTAACTCTTCAAGCTCTTCTCTGTGTTTTCTATTCAAAAATTTAATAAGTCTCAAGGCTTGAGCAAGTTTGTCAGCTAGTTCTTCTTTTGTCTTCTGTATTTCTATTTGGGTTGCTTTGAGTAACTCATTTTGTTCATAAATAATTTGAATTGAAGGCCACTAAGAATGTATGCCTTGAATGTTGTTGTTCCAAAGATAATTCTTAATGTAAGATACCTTCTCAATGAGATTAACCTATTGTTGAAGAATATTTACCTGTTCTTGCAATCTGTTGGCTCTTTGCTCATGTCCTTTGGATGTAATTAAGGCATCTCTGTTAGATGTTTCAAGATTTATGATAGTGCCTTTTAAGTTGATTATCTCTTTATCTTTTATGGACATGTCTTCCATAGCCTTGACTATGGCAGTTGTTTCTCCTGTTGGATTTACCTGTGAAGTAGATGAAGAAGTGGCAGAGATATCTTTAGAAGTAATTGACACTGTAGTTGCCAACACTCCTTTTGGTGCCAAATGTTCTGCCAATGTTGAGGGAACAACTGTACTTACAGTTGGAATAATTGTGGGAATGGAGACTTCCTGAGCTTTCTTTAATATTTAATTTTCTTGCATTAGAGATTCTATTTGATTTTCCATCTCTTTAATCTGAGCTGTCATCTTCAAAAATAGTTGCATAGTTTCCTCCTTCTCTGTCTTTTCCTGAAGAACTTCTTTTTCCTGAGGTTGCTCACTCTGTGGCAACTTGAGTTGTTTTCTCAAGGCAACAATATCCTCATTCTTCTGCCTTATCAATTTCTTAGCAACTTCAGTGTTAGAGGGATCTACTCTAGATTCTATCACCAAATCTTCTAAGGATTTGATCCTCAAATCCTTAGCATGTAGAGATGCTTTATCCAATTTAATTTGAGTTTGCAAATTGGATACAATATTTTGAAGCATGGTAGCACTCATTGTTTTGCTTACTACCTTTGAATATAGCATCTCTGAAGCACTTCTATGGAACTCAATCTGATCTAGTTCATGTATAATATCAGTATTCACTTCAAATTCCGTCTTCCTGTAATCTGTGGCTGATTTTGGATCTATTACCACTGGTTGGAGAAAATACATGATCATTTTATTTGTTGAGTAATCAAATTCTGTCACTATTATGTCTTTATCTCCTAGTTTTTCCTTTAGAAGTTTAGAATAAACTTCATTCTTTTCCCTGATTTGCTTGAACCTCTTCTGAATATCAGAATCAGTTTCTTTTGTTTTTTTAGAGGAAGAGGGAGCTTCTGTATCCATTTCTACTTCAACCATTTCCTTGCCTTTTCCCTATGCTTGTACTTTTTCATTCTGAATTTCTCTGAGTGTTTCATTAACAATCATTGTGGCCTCATCATCTATTTGTTGATCATTAGTATCATCCACATCTATGACTCCTTCTTTTTCTAGAGTAGTCATTTTGGCCTTTTTAGCATAGACTGTTTTAAATTTTTTTTCAATGATTGTCTCTGCCAAATATTCTTCTTCTTTCCTTGGCATTTTATTGGATACTTCTGCTGGTTGGTTAACTATAACCACCCGTGTACTGTCCATTTGATTTTCCTATTGATTATCTATTTTTATCTCATGATCATCATCAATTAAAGTGTTTGCAACCCATTCCATTTGATTGGCATATTTTTCAATTAGTGGCTTTGATTCATGGAGGAATGGATTTAACTTACATTTGACCCTGAGGTTGCTCAGAATACCTTGAGGGTCATAGCTCCAGTAAAAGATTTCCTGGAACTTGAATGCTGCTAATTTTTTTCTTACTTCTTTCAAAGCATCTCTGTTGTTAACTATGAAAGAGCCAATTTGAATTGTGCCTTCTTTTTGGATGCTATGAAATTTACAGAATCTGCATTTAAAATTTGTCTCAAGTATTCCAGAGCAAAAATCCTTGTAGTTAGAAACTTTGGTAATTTGTAAGGGGCCAAGATTGCACCATACACTATGATTTCTGTGTGATTTTTATATAAATACCAATCTCCAACTTTACATTTTTCAGGCAACTGTAAAATCCTTTTTATTTCTTCATTGATCCTTGGTGGCTCTACTTTCTCCAACAAACTCATGGAAGGTCTGATAAATAAGTCATTGAAATCACTGTAACTGTACTCACTGCTGTTTTTTCTGAGAAGAGAGGTCCAAAATATTACTGAAAGAGGTTTGCCCTCCATATCCATCTTTTGTAATGCAAAGGGAAAATTATCTGCTTGAGAGAAAAGGAGAAGATATAATAGATATGATGTATATCTGAACACTCCTTCATCAGGTAAATTTATTAGCTGATAATGTATATATTGTCATCATTGAATTTGGTAGAGTCAAAGACCAATTATGGTTATTGTCCAAGAGACAAAGTGGAGGGGAAGCCTAAAATGGAGGCATCTGTAAATTCATCATTAACATAGCCTAAAATGAATGACAACATGGAAATGACTTGTCTGGAGCCCTCAGGGAAATCAAAATTATCATAAGGGGGATTTACCTTAGGAAGGTTGACATGATTGGGCATGAAGTTTTGAAGGATTTCAAACTTCCTACGGAAATCTAGGTCTAGATACATCCGAGTCAAGTCTTCAATTGACAATGATACTGCTCGTGGATCATGGCTTAGTTGGAGCATATCATTGATTGCTTCAGCAGTTATATAAAATAGGACCTCACTATCTTTGTTCACCATGCACCTTTGATCAAGGATATAGTGCATCTGACACAGCCTAATGAAATCGTGGGCTGGATGGGTGATGGGAACAACATATTTGGGAAAGTTGGAGTCCCATACAGGTATATTATTGGCCATTTTATTTTCAAATTTTTCCTTACACCAACTATGTACTTCCAGAAGATCAACTCCAAGAGTAGCATCAACAATTATGTAATCTAATTCAATCAAAGGATTGTTTTCTTCAGTAGTGACAGGAGGTTGCAATGGTCTAACTACTTCAGTAGAGTTTGCAGTTAGGACAGGAGTAGGTTTATCAATTTTTGGAGGTTTGGGGTTTGGAAGCTTGCTGGAGGTAGCTTCTGAGGTTTAAGACCTCCAGTCCTAGGGGTGACCTGCTTCTTAGTAATTTTTGAAGAAACTGAGAAATATTAAACTGTTTGCTCAGCTCTTTATGGAAATAGAAGGTCAATTAAGCTGATTTGGGAAAAAATCAAAATCTGGGCGAGGGTTTTATGAGGAAAATGCAGATTTGCAGTGTGCAGATGGTGGGAAAGGGATTTTCAATGGTTTCTTTGGGATTTCAAATGGATTTTCACAGTAGGAATAGCTTTTGGATGATGAAAATAATTCAGGCGAAAATGACAAATCCTGGAAAATTTTGACAGGCTTTCTCCTTTTTTTTCAAGATTTGTGTACTCTTAGATGAGTGCTTTTGGTTTTTTAATTCCAAATTGGTTTAATTTTTATTAAAAATTTAGGAATTTGCAGGCTTGGATCATTGAAAAATACCTTTAAATAGGTATGGTCACGGTCAAAGAAGGTTGCAGGTGGTACCAGTCTTCAAACTGGTTGCAGCTGTTTGGTATAAGGTATTGAGAGTTTTCAAAGGTGAAATTTAGAGGAAAAATGGCTTTTTAAATAATGAACTGGTTCGGAAACAACTATGGAAATGGTGTCTGTGAGAAAATTATCAGAGGGCAAAGGAACAAAGGTATGAAAAACGATAAAGAACTAAGGTTAAAACTTTAGTTTTTATGGATCATGCAGAGTATTAATTGCGGTTCAACTTGACATGGCGGGAGTGGTTTTTTGTATTGAAAGAAAAACCAGTGGTGGTTATCGCATTGCTCTTGGGTAGTAACTGGTTTTTAAATTTTTCAATGCGATCCAATAATAATAGGACACATAGCAGGCGGTGGTTTCATAAAACAACTTTTTTCGCAAAAAAAATTGTCAACATTTCTCGATCACTTTGGAAATGCGATATGGAATCCACGCCGTTGGATTTGGTTGAGTGAAGCGAATGGATAAGATGCGTCGGGAAGCTGCAGGGAAACAATAAGATGGGGTCGAGCTTTCATTGTGAGTTGTAAATATTAAAAGGTAAAGATCTACGGTGTCAAATAAATGCGATGGGAAATGGTGGGGGGCGGGGCAAATGAGTTATCGGGTTCGATTTTGACTGTCGAATTAAAAATATATTGAATATTGAATGGCTATTACTCAACGCGATGGGGGAAAGATGGGATATGAAGTCAAGCCATTTTGGTATGGGGGAAAGGGCGAGATGATACCAAAATAATTTATGAAGTTCACTCAATTTCAAGATGAGCTTTGAAGTGTTAGTGTGGTAGTATCTTAGGATGATTTTGTGAGGCTAGCACTTCTAGGCCTTCCCAGGAGCTGGCATAGCTACAAGGACTTAGTGAATGGGAGGGATAAGCTACCATAGTGGGAGTGATTGTGGTTTGACTTGGTACAAGAAGATATAAAACAGAGCACTAGAGACGATACCCCCTGTAAAGACAAAGAAGAATATTTTACATTAGCCAGAAAAGGCAAGAAAGAAAAAATAAAAATAAACCCAAGGCAAAGAGGGAAAGAGAGAGTTGTCCAAGATCAAGTGTATTCACTGTCACGAGTACAGGCACTATGCCATAGAATTTCCACATAAGGCAAGAAAGAAGGAGCCTACAGTTGCAGCAGAAGGTGAAGCTCTAGCTTCACAGTTCAAGCTTGATTTTACTCTCATTGCATGCATGTCCAACACTTTAATGGGATTCATGTGGTATATTGACAGTGATGCCTCATTCCATATGACGGGGAAGAGAGATTTCTTCTGTGACTTGGAGGAGAAGGAAATTCAACAGAACATGGATTTTGGAGATGACGGGAGGTATAATGCAATCGACATAGGTACAACTACCTTTTAGAGGGAGTCTAGCTCCCCTCTTAGACTGAATGTTTTTTTTTTCCAAGACTAAATAAGGTTTTTTTTTCTTTTTTCTTTTTTCTGTAGTGGTATTGGAAGACCATGGATATGATGTGATATTTAGAAAAGGAAAGGTTTTCCTTACACACATTGAAATAGGACCTATGAAAACAATTGATGTAGTAGTCAAGAACCTATATGCTCTCGAGGTCGAAGATGAATGTAAATATTTGAGGAGAAAATAAAAGGTTAGATACTTTGTGGTTGAGAGGGAGCATAAATTACCTCTCAACTTGTAGCCTCTGAAGTCGTCTTAGAAATTTTTAGAGCAACCACAATTGGAGAAGCAGAAAGGAGACCGAGTGGAGGTGTCCACTCAAGCAGATGACTCCAGTAGGGGGGGAATTGTGAGCCATATTGGGAGAGGGAGCACATACAGTCATACCTCCGGGTGAGAGGTGGGGTGATGTGAAGTCATAATCCCACGAGAAGAAATTTTGTTAGGGTCCATTGAGATGGATTGTCTCATGGATCAATACTTGGTTACAGGGAGCCCACAATACACATTAGTAGGATGGAACAATAGTGATTGATGCAATCATATATTAGAGTGAAAAATGCCAGATAATGGTCTACATATCAGAGTTGGCAACAATGCATATGGCACATATGCATAGTAAGAAGTAGTGCATATTTTTCAGTAGAAAGTGTAGTAACTAGTAGTAGTCATATATTGTGATGAAAGATACGTCATATTGATTAAGTTTGGATTCTTTTCAGTTTCAGAAGTTGCAGGAGAACAACAATAGAGAGAAGTGTTGCATCCAGAACATTCCCAAGATACCAAATCAGGATAGATTGAATTCCTTTCTTGTTGAGAGGGAGTGTTGAAAATGGAAACCATAAATATTGAAAATGGCACCCAAGGGGGCTTATGATTTAATTTCCCCTTAAATAAATTGGAAGATAAATTGTAATTTAATCTCATGAAAACTTGTATTAGTTAAATGATTCAAGAAGACTATTGGCATAGGAAATTCGAGTTGAGGGTCAGAGAGGAGGCATGTAGAGTTCTCCCATGATTTTAGGGGGTCTAGTTATAGTTATTTGTGAACTTTGTAATTAGTTAAGTAAAGTACTTGATTTAAAATCATTTTAACTAGTCCTAACTGAGAGATGAGCTACTAATAGGTCCAGTGAATTAAATATGATATAATTCACAAGTAGTGATAAATTATTTAACTGGTAATTTGCTATAAATAGTTGTTGCATGTCGGTTCTAAGGAAGACCCAATTGAGATTGAGGTTAAAGGGAAGATAACTATCAGGTGTATAATTATAAAATTGTATAGGTCATGCATGAGGTCATTAGGTTTCCTTGAAGGAATTGTGCAATCAATTCTTGGGAATTTCATAATTAATAAGTGCTCAATTATCCTAAGATTTCCTAAGAAAGGTTGGTGAGGGAGAGGTGAGAAATAGGTTAAATATTAGATCAAACTTGCTTAGATCAGTGCCATATTTGAGTAGGATAAGGTGAGACACTCATCAAAGTGCAAATTTTTCTCAGGAAGAGAAACATAATTATATTGTTTCATGGTATTAAATTCACTACTTGGAAAATATAAAGAAAATATATTCACTGCTTGGAATTCAACGCTCAACTAGATTCAACGCAATCCATATGGTATTCCACACATAATATTAACACACAAAATGTATTCAATTCATAACATATATGGATATGATATATTAACGCTTACATGCACCAGGGTTACTCTAAAAAATGAATACCATAAAGCATGAAGAAGGTCCAGTAGCACCGTGCTCTTCATCGACTTGCACTTCAGGTTCACCAAATGCAAAATGGGTTAATGTGAAAAAACCTTTAGTATTCAAATTTTAGCTATTAGAGAATTTTCTAACAATTATAGTAGATAACGCGCAGCCTTGACAGGCTTGGAGAGATGCAAAGCCATTTCTGCTAGGGCAAGGTATTCCATCGATTGTTGAATTAACGCTTGGAAAATTTCACATAGTCTCCCCACCAGGTTCGATCTTGTAACCGCTGATGAGAGGAGGTGGTGGTCGTGCCACGAGTCGAACTTGACGCCTATCGTGCAATGATCAATTTTGAAAACCGAGAATTTACCAAGGACCGCAACTACTCGTGCATGAGTTAGTTGAAAAGTAGCAGAAGTTGTTGGCGCAGAGAAATGGCAAGTAGAGGATCAGTTCCCTTGGTATAATGATGGTCATATGTCGACTGCGTTAATGAGAAACACACAGGAAGGCAACACGACGGAGCAACGAAACAGTCTGCAAGGCAAGAAAATATCGCAGCACAGTGAGGAGCGTTATGTATGTCAGGTCAGAAGCGAACATTTTCTAGAGACTTCTCTGTCTTTGGTGGAATTGACTGGAATTTTCTCAAACTTAGCTAGACAATGTAGGGAATACAGCTAAAATTTAGCTGATAGGAGCAGGGCCAACAATCGCCTGCTCTGATACCATGTTAAAAAATGCACAGTAAAACACACAAGTAGGAAAGATAGGCATGAGTTGGTATTACCATTAATATGATGTATATTTATAATACAATGGTGTGACTCTTGGATTCCACATTCCAAGGTCACTTGGACTCCTTTTGTCCATTCGGCTTCCACACTTACCCATTGAGGATTAGGTGTCCAACATAATATATAGATAGCAGGGTTTCGAGAAGTTATTTTCACTAGATACATCTTGTGTTGTGCGATTGATAATTTCTTTCTCTTACTTGTTATGTGATTGTGTGATCGTAATTTGGTTTCATAAAATTGTAGAAGGATTCAATACTTTTTTTTAGTACATTACAAGATCATATTGAATCCCATTGGATAATTTCTACATAAGTGTGATAATAATCACTTAGCTACCATTTTTTCCTTTCTGTCTTTAAATTTTTTACCAATTCCCATGATTTGGATTTGTAGTTACTATTTCCAATTGATATACATATTTCTACATAGGGAATTCTTCGTCTAAATAAGAACTATGAGATATATGGGTTCTATTTATACCCCTCAGTCCATTTTCAATGAGTGTAAACTCTTTTTATGCTTCGGTGCTATGATTTTCGCTAATTATCGACCCTTCTAGTTCCAGGTCATAGTTTCTATCTGGTCCCTAGATCCTTCATCTACTTAGCTGCCATGTTGTTCCTAAGCATCCATATTTGGACAATTTTCCATGGTATTTTCTTCTTCATCCTCCAAAATTCCAGGTACCTACCATCCTTTTGGCTTACATTCATGCCTATCTTTCTTTTTTCAGACATTTGTTTCCTATGGGCATGAGTTCCACATCTGTCCTATTTGAAAGTAGATTCAACAACTATTTTTTTTTCTCATAATCATGAATTTGGTTCCATTGAAAGTTTTCATTTTTTAGATGGATATGAGTAGGTAGACATTTACTAAGTTCTATCTCCACAAAATTTATATAAAATGTAAAAATACATGTTTATATTTTGTTAGTGTCTATTTTTTCGAATTTCCCAAGAGTATTCCCAATATCTCCTAAGAATTGATGGTGCCAAAATGGTAGAGGGAGATTTGGTAATCTCACCTAGACCGACATTTTATTTACGACCATTCTTGTAACATGAAATTCTAGGAACTATGGAGTAACAAAAATACCAACTCTACCCCAAAACCATGGCCCATTATTTAGGACTTGCTCCCTAGCTTTCTCCATCACAAATTGGACTATGAAAAAAACCTTGGAACATAAGAAAATTTCACAATTGGGTATCCAAGAGGAATATACCCAGTGATGTAAATCTCCAATTTCCAGCTAGAAGCCATTAAATATGCATATTAATGTCATAGATTGAAGATAAAAAAAAAATTCACTTTTACCTCTAGGGGTTTAATGTACATGGTTGCTACTCTTTTCAAAAGTGTGAGGTTGTAAAATCCCAACATATTTTGGATCTAGCTACAAGTAGCTTCCACCATCCATTTCACTGCATCCATCAAAGAGACATGTCCATTGGGGTTTTTAATGCCTGAAGCTCCACCCCTCAAGCTCAAATTTAATATTATGGTGGCATTCCTTTTAATTCCATAAACATTCATCTCAGTGAAATATTTCAAAAAGTTCCCCTCAAAATTCAAACTTTGTAAAAAAAAATGATATACCCAAGTTACTCTGAATTACCTACCTCAATTTTTCCATAAGATTCGAGCCTAGAACCCCTAAGAGGATTGATTTCCCACTTAGGGTTATAATAAAAATAAAAAAAAACCCCTCTAGATCTTGTTTTGGAATCTGAGGGTGTTTGAGCCAAGGAAAATTTGGATGATCCATGACTCGATCTCGAAGAGAGGAGACATATGGCTTCTGTGTCTTCTCCATGCATTCCATAACTATGATAATTTCATATGCTATGAATGACCTACTGAATGGAGTATCCACATATCTAATCTCCAATTTTAAAGGAGAGAGAAAATCCCCTACAAACCACCATATGAATGGAGCAACATACTCTCTTAGAACCAAATGATAATTTCTATATGTTTTGAACCCTTCACTCCAAGGGAGCTACCATACTAAAACCAAATCCCATAAAAAAAACTAAATTTGAGAAAAGCCAACTAGACATGCTCTAATTAACACAATCATCTCCCATAATGCATCCAAGGCTTGTTTCTTTTCCCATGATTATCATTTTTGGTTTGCATCATGGATGACTCGACAAGCCCGACCATTCATCACCCCAATAGATCCATCATAATATTCTATCGTCATCCCAATATGTGAGAGGAAAATAATTTAGTCTTGAGTTTTCATTAGAGAAATTTTGAGGTCTAAAACGAGATTTCTAAGGAATATTATAAAATAATAGTGGAAATAATAAAATAAGATTAGATTACATCAACAAGTTTTAAAAGGAAAAAATAAAAAACTACTTTTCAAATTGTATTTTCAAATTATCTGCTTATGGTTTTACTCAAATTTCGAGTGGGAGCACTCGTTGGATGTAGAATTTAATTCCTCGTCTAAGGAGTACCCATGTTGCATACTTTTGATGAACCCTGCTATATGAAAAATTATAAATAAATGAAAAAATATGTTTGCAACAATTTTTTTCATGTATTTTTCATTTTTTTTGTAGCAATGTCCATCGAAAGTATGTAGCATGGGTACTCCTTGGGTGAGTAAATAAATTCTTCATCAAGTGATTGCTCCAACTTGAAATTTGAGTAAAATCGTTGGGAGATAAGTTGACAATACAATTTAAAAAAGTAGTTTTTTTATTTCTTTTATTTTTATTTTTTAACCTTTATACTTTTTTACTCCAAAAATGGTGAATCATCCCCCATGGTTGAAATCATCATCTTGAATCCTACTTGTTCTTATAAAGTTTATTTTGGTTGTACATTTTTATTTTAAGGCCCATTTTAGATCTCAAAATTTCTCTAATGTCATGCAAACCAAACATTTGATGGCACTGTAGGCTTAGAGGGGCCCAATTAAATGTAGATTCATGTAATCGTAATTTACATGGTTCCTCGGAGAAAATAAACACCCCCTCCTCATACGAACACTTGCCTTTAGGAGTTCTAACCACATGGCTACAAAAAAAAAACCAATTCTCTGTAGAAAATATCAGAACTGGAGTCCATCCAATTTCGATGAGAGAATAAATATCCTCAACCCTAGGATATAGTTTGCATCATTGCATGTGGCAATCTCCTCAGGAACGATGGTGAAAGTGAAAGTCTGTAGGAAACCCTAATGTACTCCATTGCTCGTTAAAACTTTTTTTCTAGCACAGAAAAGTATTATTATTATTATTATTATTATCTACCTTCCATAATTTTATTTTTATTTTTAATTTAATTATCAATACCTATTAGGTGGGTGGTGTTGGCAATATGATGCAGAGTGTTGTCCTTGATGGCAACATACTTGATAACATTGATGGCAACCTATTTGATGATGATGTAAATCTGATGTGGAGTTTGTTGGCATGTGTTGTCTCTGATGGTAATCTACTTTATGAAATGAGAATTGGCTATATAATGAGATGAAGTTGTCCTTGGATGGCAACCTATGTGTCAAATATGTACAGATGATGTATCTACAGATCAGCCAAAGAGTATAGAAGAAAGGAACTTCAGAAAGGACCAGAGCAATGATGAAGAAGACATGTCGCTATGCATACGCGGGTTTGTCAAGGCGAAGTAGCGTATGTACGCGGAAAAGTACGTGCCAAGTCGCGTATGCCTAATTGCGCTCTAAAGATATAAAACCAGGGGTTCTTACCATGGTATTGACCCATTGTATTGAGCGCTTGATTATCTATTTGGTCCCGTCCAGGAATACCATCAGAAGTTGTGTGGTTTTGGCTCATGGTATTGACAAAGGCTAAACCTATATAACGAGAAGAAATTCATAGTGCAAAAGGGTGTGCATGTGTCTGGGCATTAATGAATACTTCAATCTGAAGTTTATCTGTATGGTTGAACTCCATTCTTAATCGATAGATCTGAATCTATGATGCACCTATGAATGTGATGAAGATTCAAATCCTCTAGATCTGGAAATGATGAATCTCTAGGATGATCTGAAAAGAAGTAATAAATACCTGGCGCAAATCTATTGATGAAATTGAAGAAATCTGGGTAAGTTCATAGATCTGGTCTATTCTGCAAAGTTTATCTTTTATAGATCTATACGCAGGTTCGTTTCATGGAAAGTGCGTGTATACGCGGATCTGTTTAAACAAAGGCGCGTATGGACTGTTAGGGTTTTTCTGAAAAGTGCACAAATGTATACGCGGGTTAGCTACATTAAAAGCACGTGTATACATGGATCTGTTTAAATAAAAGCATGTATGGTATCTAAACTGATGGTTCCTCAAATTTGATTGAGTTTCCGCATATCTATTTTGAAATCTGGGCTATCTCTGATATTTTGGTTACAGTGGTTTCACTGTTCTGTTTGATGCAATGGGAAAAGGGTGTTTGTTGATAAGTGAAGGATTGTGTTGAAGCTGTTTGATCCAGTTTGAAAATTGATGAAACGTGGTCTGCAGTGGTGCTGAGAGTCGAAGCCTTCAGTCAGGGGGTTGTAGCTCCCTTCCAGGAGAGGCTGGTAAACGAGAGCAGGGGGTCGTAGCTCCCTTCCAGGAGAGGCTGGTAAATGAGTACAGGGGGTTGTAGCTCCCTTCCAGGGGAGGCTGGTAAACGAGAGAAGGTTGTAGCCTTCTGCAGGTGGGTGCCTACGTGCTGGTATGAGTCTGTGCCAGTACATGGTTGTAAGAAGTTTTCTTTATAATAAATATTGAAGACTGAGATGACAGCAGCGGTGGTTTTCTCCCGAATTGGGTTTCCACCTAAAATCATGGTGTTCATGTGTGTTGCTTATGTGTGATGATTATTCTATTCTTTCTGCACCTATTTACTGTTTTCTAAAACATCTGATGAATGAATAATGCAATGATCTAAGTTAAGAATTAAATGCATAATTAGATCTTTGGACATATGTGAGTTCTGTAAAGGATATCTGCGTATATACGCGATTTGGCTTCAGGAAAGTAGCGTATGGTTTTTAAAGGAAAAAGTAAAAAGTTTTATTGTCTGTACTAAATACTGATTCACCCCCCCTCTCAGTATTTTTCCCAACAATTGGTATCAGAGCAGGTCCTTCTGAAAAGCTTAGCCGCTAGAAGGAAGATCAATCAAGATGAGCAATCAAGATGGAATAGCATCTATCAGGCCTCTGCTCTTCAACGGAAACAATTTAATCTTTGTGTTAGGTCTCTGCAGATTTGGCTGATTGGTAAGCCAAATGACGATGTAACATCAAACCAACCTTTGGAGCCCAAGGACCTAGCCTTCCTGGACTCAGAGAGGGCTCTCTCTATTTGTGTAAAGGATATCGGTGTGTTTTCTTATGGTGTTTTGATATTAGGCTAGTTATGAAGTGAGTTTTTTGATTTTTGGTTTTTATTTTGTGAGGGATAAAAATGATCAAAGATATAAAAATGGATAACAAGAAGTCAGATCAATTGGGCTATGGGGTCAAACAGACAAGGAAGCTATGAGATGATGATGCAAGGTTGGTGTAGGGCCGATTTGATTCACGGTAGAAGGGATCTTTGGGCAAAATGGGGTAAATGGACATCAAGTTTGTGAAAGATGAGGGATTTCAAGTGTAACTAGTTGATAGCAGACATAAACATGTTATAGCAAGCCATTAATCATGCTAGATGTAACTATGAGCTAATTAATACATAGAAATCAAACATTCTAGCCATGCATAGAGGTATAAGACCTTCTAACTTCGGGAAATGGCTATCAGACTTTGGGGAAAACACATAAGGAGGACTAACAACTCATAAAACTATGCTATAATGCCTAAACACAGTCTTTAAGTTATTGGGCACTTGGACAAACAAGCTTTCATAGTTTTAGGCAAAGGGCTAGATCTGGACTAGGCCTCCTTGGTTCAACAAGATGATAAACTAATCAGTCAAAGAGATAGTTTCATGGACAGAACTATGGAGAGTCATAGGTAAGCAGGGCACACCATACATCCTACTCAACATGCATAGAACTTATGAATAAAACTAGCAACAATATCCTTAAGTTACTAAAGAGAAGTTAAGAATTATTTAGTACAACTAAGGAAGAAGAAAACATAAAAGCTATGAAGATTCAGGAATTTTGAGGTGCCTCCATGGGCATATCTCAAACTTAATCTCTACTGATCTATAGCAGTAAGAAGCATGTATCATGAATGAAAACTAAAAGACAACAACAAAGCAAGAAACACTATACCATTCTACCATGTCATGGAATCCATCAACAATCCTTCATCACTCATCAAAAGCATCCAAGAGGCAATCCAAAATCATAACAAAAGTATGTTCTTCAAAGCTCATATGACCAATATATTACTTCTTCTCTCAAGTTCAGCCTTCTTTTACAATGAATCCCATGGAATAAATAGGCTTGAGTGAGGAAAACCTCATGGTGCAACTAGCTATCCCATTGGCCTAATTAAAATATCTAAACTTGTCCTTGAGGCTTTGCAAAGCCCAAGGCACAAAAATATCTCATAAAATATCTAAAAATTGCTAAAAAAGGGAATTATATTGACTTTGCAACATTTTCCAAGTGCAAAAATAGCTAAACGCAATATTTGGGAAAAGCAACATTATGAGGTTCAAAAATTGAGCAAAAATACTATATTTATATCCGAAAAAAGGTCCCCCGACTTGTCGAGGCAATTGGCAAAATTCTTCCCATGTCGAAACGAGGCTCATGATAGCTCGTTGGAAAGCTCTCTCGTGTCTAATTTCCGGTGCAACTGAAATCATCTCAATCATGCCTGAAGTTTTCCAAAACTATACCCTCTCGTGTGTAAAACTGTGAAATAGCAACCGCCGATATGGCGGGCAGAATGTGCAAAAAGAGGGTGTTTTTCGCCAATTTGAGGGGGCGAATGATCTCCAAATGCCCTGAAAATCGCTGGAGACCTGCTCATAGAATTATGGCATCTATCGGTGTCATTCTCCTCCCTTGACAATTCCTCAAACTGAAATGGCGAAATTATGAGTTTTCGACCAAAACCCAAAAAATGCCAAAAAACAAAAAGTTGTCGAAAAAGGCCCTAATTTGGCATGCATGACCCTCAAGGGTCCATAGCAACATGCTCCGAAGCTGAGGCCAAAATATCAAGGGCTGATATGCTTTTACCTTCCTTCCGTGCTAGGCGCTTCCCCTTCACCTTCTTCAATTTCTCTTGTGCTGCCTTTAGTTTGCGCCGGGCAAACTGATTCAGCTTTTGGAAGTGGTGTGTCCTCTTCCTCTGCAGCTCTAAATCTCTATTCGCCCTCTCAAGCTTCATTTCCAAATTTTTGTTAGCTCTTTCAAGCCAAGCCTCTTTGTTTTCCTCAATTTCCTGCTCAAGGAGTGCAGTGAGAGGAAAGGCTTGGAGCTGGGCTTGCTCTTCTGCTCTCTGCTTTTCCAAGGCTCTTTTAAGCCCGATGGTCCTAGGCCTCTTCCGCCTAGGCTGGTCTTCCTCTTCCTCCTCATCAAACTCCCCAATGAGCTCTTCTATTCTCGCTTGCGCCCTAGCTGCCTCATTTTTATATTTGATCGCCCGTGCCTCATGAACAGCTGTGTGCACATTCATCTGTTTGTTTTCAATCTCCAAGAAGTGGTTGAAATTCCTTGCCCTTTGAAGATCCTCCTCTAATGCCTCAATTTGTCCCTCTTTATGAATTAGGAGGTTTTCGAGAAGGCGGGCCTCATTATCACTGTCATCGCTTTGGATAGGGATGATAGCTAATTCACTTCCATGCTTTGTACTTTCTCCAACTTTGCTTTTACCTTTGAAAGCCAATCTGGTGCTTTTCCTCCTTGGCATGATAGAAGATGTCCTTTTGGGCGATTTCTTCTTGCTAGGAACAACCTTTGTCACTGTTTGAGTGGTAGCCTTAGACCCTCTCTTCCTTGCTGTGCTGAGTTTTGTTCTTTTGGGAGAAGGAGAAACAACTGATTTACCTTTGACATCTTCCTGAACTTGCTGCCCTCCTTAAGGCTGCTGGATGTCTTCTTCTTGCTGTTCAATTGGCTGCCCCTGTTCGCCAACATTAGCTTGCTTCTCTTCATCAATGTCTTGTCCAATTTGTGGCTCAAGAGGTGACTCAACTTCCTGCCTAACCTGTTGTTCTTCATCTTGCACCTGCTGCTGTTCCTCATCTGCTGTCTGCTGCTGCTCCTCATTTTGTACTTGCTGCTGTTCATCAATTTGTAACTGCTGCTGTTCATCTTGGACCTGTTGTCCTTCACTTCCTATTTGCTGTTGTTCCTCATCATCTAACTGCTGCTGCTCATCTCTTTCCTCTTGTTGACTTGACTGTCCTGTAGACATCCTAAGCCTTCTAGGAGTAGGCCTACTGGACAAAGGCACCGGGCGATGGACAGGCTGAGTGGGAGAAATATGGGTGGGAGGAACAGTAGAAAAATCTGGATGGCTGATGAATAAATCCCATGAAACCTCTTTCTTCTCTAGCTGGTGTAGGAAGATAATCTTGATCAAAGAATGATGAAAAAGGGAAGAGATTTGCAGAGGTGGGGTCTTCTTCTGGACAGTAGATGCCATCTTCTCTATGCTCTTGAACAAAAAGTAAGGGAGGTTTAGTTGTCTTCTTCTGGTAAAATGCATCAATAATCGGACATGGTAGGCATAAATTCGATTAAACCTCCCTTCACAAGTGAAATATTTCATTATGACTTTCATAAGCGGAGCATAGCTGTCAAGGAGATATGAAAAAGGGAAAATAGCAGTGACAACCTCTCTATGTTCAGGCTTGATGAAAGGTTTTTAATCCTCTAAGTCAAGATGATCTTGTTTAAACCATTTTTCGCCATGATACGGGATCTTGGTGGCCTTGGACACATACCTTGGAGAAATTTTGAAATCAAGACCCGCCACTTAGAAGTGTTTTTCTTTGAATCTCAGGGCACACAAGTGTGTTAATGGCGAAAAACTCTTGACTTCTTCTATCTTCTGGCAGAAATCAAGGCAGCCTACTTCATGGAAGTTGAAAAGTACAGATGGATGAGCATTAATATCTTCTGTAGAGATGGGCTCATATCTTTTATGTGGACCGCTCCTGCTGTCTTGCCTTGGAGGCATTTTGACCTGAATATGCTTTGGAAGAGACAAACTGCCTCACTGTGTGTAAAATGCCCTGTTGGAGTCAAACTGTGTCACTTTACTGCTTTGATAGATAAACAATGTGATTTGGATGGTTTGCAACAAGCTTCTTTATAATACACGACCTCTGCTCTCTTAAAACTAGCCTTCTTCCTTTGAATGTACCTCAGCCAGGCAGATTTCTTAATAGGATATCATATAGTAAAGAGGAGACAGACTGCTGGGTAGTTTTCCTGTACACAGTGTTAAGAAATCACTTTTTCTTGTGAATTTGTTAGAGGACAATCAACACACCTGTATCTCTGTCTCCAAGGTAGAATTTCAATCATTAACAACCTGCTCTCGAAAGTGGCCCACACCTTGAAAATATGTCACCAACAACTTCTTAGTAAGAAACAATATAGTGAATAGAAGGGCAGATGAAGGGCAGACCGCTAGGAGGAGTTTGTCAGAGGAAGTGCTAAATCAATTGCTTCTGTGAATTTTTTAGATGTCAATCAATACACCTGTATCTCTGCCCCAAGGTAGAATTTCAATGATTAACAACCTGCTCTTCTCGGAGTGTAAAATAAAACAACAGACTTATGGACATGCAGTCAAACTTCAGTGTAGGTATACAGTCAAATTTTACTGTTTTGAACAAGGTGACAGAGTTTGGAGAATGCCTCAAAAGGTTTCAACAAGGTCTGGAAGAGTCTCTACCTTTCCAAACAGGCAAGACCTCCTACCAATATAACACCTCTGGTTATGTTAGAAAATCCTTTACTTTGGATGGATAACAACTTGTCAATAAGCTTGAAAAACACAAGGCAGTCAACCAACAAACACAGTGAATACTGTTCCTTTGTGAGAAGTGTGAACAACCTTCCTCCGGAGCTTCAACCTATAATTTTCTGCTTGACCAAGAACCCTTTCTCCTACTAAAATTCACTGTTTCTCTATATGTATGTCATTCCTTTAAACAGAACAGGCTCATAAAGTTAACCCCGGTGTGATTATACATTCAAATTTATAGTTAGAGTAGAGGAAATAGGGTTTTAAAAAGCTTTGAAAGCTTGAGCAGAAGCTATAAGAATTTCCTCTTTTTAAAATAATGAAGGCTTCTTTCAATATAGAATACTAGACATCTTTGGAAGAACGTCTTTATGCCATCTGAAAATCCACTCGAAAATGATCCTTTGAAGAACAGAAAAACAGTCACAGTGAAAAAACTGACTTTTATCACTTTGACAATTTCGCAAATTTCGAATGCAATTTCAAAATACCTCTTGAATTCGATGGAAAATCCTTGGAGCAGAGCTGGAGATAACTCTGAAGGTCCTCAAACCTGCGCGACACTCTTCAGGGAAAGGGCGGCGCGCAAAAACACCACCCAGGAGGCTTGTCGGGTCGGGGGTCGGGCGCCGTGTACAGGCGCGTCGCGCAACTGTACAGGCGCGTCACGCCAACACTGACCACTCGTTGAAAAACTCCGCCAGGCGCGTCGCGCAACGTTTAATTTGTGCAACTTCTGCAATTTGACCCGAAGTTTGCTTTGCTTGATGCCGAGGGTAACAAAAGGACTTTGCTTCGATTTGACAATGAAAATGCACTATTCACCTTACTCCATTGACATAAAACAAAACTCTCCAATGGTCATATTCTTAAATGTAACATGAACTCTCGGTCGTGTTTTGCAGGGTAAACACAGTCTTTTGAATTTTTAAAATCAATACCCCTCGGCGCAATTTCAAATTGGAATCACGAGCGATGCGTGCATTGGAGATTTCTATGTTTTTTAGACCATTTTAAACATGGATCAACCCCTTTATAACAAACAAAAATGGCTTGAAAGGTCACACTCTGCTTTACTTATGCACAGGTGTTCGAAGGGGATTCTTGCTAGTTTTGTTCCTTGGGTGACAAACACCGAACTTCAAACTTTGAAAAATAACTCAATAACCTTTATATCATCTTTGCCACTGTTTTTAATGATGCTGGTGATATTTATGAAGTAACGTAACCCTTCTTTAAAACTGTCAGGAAAATACTTGAAAACTGCTTTGTTTCCGAAAGGTTAGGTTTTGCATTGTCAACTTGCTTTGATAGCCTCGGTGTTTGCTTGCTCCTTCAACCCTTTTCCTACTGTAGATGCCAAGTTGCTGCAGTTTCTTATAGCTTGCTATGGTCTTTAAAGAGGGGCATTTTTCACTACATTCCTCTGCTTCACAACACATTATATAACATCTATGTTTATTGAATACTGGAAACTTGTTTTGTTTCAAACTATCCATAACACTGACTGTCCATGAAAACAACTTCTTTGCGTATTCATACACTTGTATGTCCTTAGGGAACAAAACCTGAAATGCCTCCCATCATTTGTGATGTATATTCTGAAAGGGGAACTTTTATGAACCAGGAAGAACAGGTCTCTTGGAAACAGTTATCATTTTGCTTTGACCAGTGCATTGACCTTTTTGTAATAGAATCATTCCAAAGCTCAACTCTGTCCATTTTTTTACCTTCTTGGTGATATTTTAAAGAAAAATCACCCAAGATCTGTTTGAAGAGTTTTGAAAGCTATGTTGTCAAAAAGGAGGTGGTCTGTCTTCTTCCAATTTGTTTGATAATTTCTGCTTCCAGGTGATTTATAGGCTTCTCTTTGGATTGTAAGTGCCATCTTTTGGTTGCATCCATTCAAAATATATTTCTCTGTTTACTTAAGAGGAGTTCCCTTTAGACTTCTTGGCATGTGACAGTGAGGTGACTGTGTGGCCTCTTCCCCTAAGGAAACTGCCCTTTTTGTATCAATGGCCTCGCATATCAATATTGTCTCCTCATTCAATTGGTAGGTATAGTTTGACAAACATTTTCCCAAGGATAGAAAACAATATATTTTAAAACATAAACACCCATCTTTAATTGCAATGACTTTTATTTTCTTTGTATCCTTCCAATGACCCTTTGACCAATCAGTCTTCAACAACATCCAATGCTTTGGCCATCTGCTCATAAATGGAGGAGGCCTTTCACTGAGCAAAGTATCTGAAGATTATTTGATAATGTTGCATGACAAGGGTTTTCTTGGATTATGATGGTAAGCAACCAACTTAAAAAGAACATCAATACTGGCACCTCTGCTTGCAATCACCACTATGCTTCAGAACAACCCTAGTCACATTGTCACTATCTCACTGTACTGCTCTGAGGGGAACTGAGATGTCATCATTTGCTTTGGTCATCTTATGACAAATTATTTGAAAGATAGTCTCTGTGACTATGAAGGTCAGCGCCTTTTGAAAAACAAACACCTTTTCTTCTTCCTGTGTGATGACATGATTTGTCAGCACCTCTTCAATTTGGTCTTGTGGAACAACAGGCTCTTTATGATTAGAATTGTTTTCACTCATGATGTGCCTCTCTAAAGTTTAACAATTCACATGATTTGAAAATTTCAAATGACTTCCTTTATCAGACCAAACTCTGTTTTCCTTTGAACTTGCATACTTCAGACTCTATCCCTATTATGATCATCATTCACACTCAGAAAACCTGGAGTCTCTGTTTCACTTGTTCAGTCAAAAGCAAACCTGGGTTTCTGCATTTCCTTTAAGTCAATATTGGCCAGCGCCCTCTGCTTGTAGATGAAGGAGGCGCCCTAACCCTCTGCTTGTAAATGAAGGAGGTTCTGGGCCATGACAAATTACCAGTTTGCTGTGACAGTGGTGTCTTTCTCTTACTGTGATTTTCATGCTGGAAAGAGCTGTAAGGTCTTGATGAGTGGCTCTCTGTTTTGCAGATATATCTCAGGCTCATGTTACATTTAGAAGCAGCTGTTCTTCTAACTGTAGATTCAAGCATTTCCTCCTGAGATGAAGTTATATTTCCTGCCTTTGTAGAATCCATAAAACACTGTGAAACACCTAATAGTTAGCTTGAGACTGTGGTTTGTGCAGTGCTGAGACCTAGGGGTGTAAGTGGCACGACTTAGAGCTGTTGTCAATTTCATTTGTAGAGTGGGAGGTCAGTCATGATTGGTCTGTAGCAGATGGAGGCTTTTTGGCCTTTTGATGATCGCCAAGGGTAAAATGTCTTAAAGTGCCACTTCCTAACATAGGGGAGGCCTTTGAAACAGACTTGGAATTTTCCTTTTGGAGCTAATGGGCAGACCAGTAGGGCTGAAACTAGAAAAAATAGTGATAATGGATTTTGACTATGACATGGGCGGACTGAAAAGTAGAAGGGCGAAAAAAGTTTTATGAGGGTTTTCTAGATGACAAATTGACATAAGGAAATCAGCTTCTAGAAAACTCAGCTATAGATATAGTCATCACTAACATGTAAAAAATACTGATGGCTAACAGTGGCTCCATTTGGGGAGGGCAGCTCCTCGTCAGGAGGTGTCCAGAATTCAGATCTTTTGCTTATGAAGACCAGTGCCTTATCCATTGGCGCAACATTTACCCTTCCTTTGATGTTATTTCTGAAAAGTGACAGCATGGTTAACATCAATGATACTTCTACCTACCCCACTATCTTTCCTAACATTTTTTCTTCTCTTTGGCGCATTTGAACTAGCAGCCTTTTGACAATGCATATTTTTTTCTTTTTGCAAAATGAACCTATCTATTTCTACTCTTATATCTGTCGGGAGTTCAGATTAAGCTGATGAACTCCTTCATTTCTCTACCTAAAACTAGATCGACTGTCAAGATTAAGCAGTTTGACAGGATTTCATTCTCTAATCTACAATATGAAATTTAAAAATGATCAAATCAGGATTAGGCAGTCTGATTTGTCATGCATTTGCGGCATAAAAGACAAGCTGCACACAAATGTTATTTTGCAACAAAGGAAACTAGACAAGCGGGGCTAAGATGTACAATGTGTTTTTCATCCCTCGCTTCTCTCTTTGGTTCTGTTTTAGGCATGTGGAACCAGAATCTCTCCCTAATCTAAGCTCTGTGATAAGTCAATCTTACACAATGTTGACTATCTTGGCACTCACTAACTTATCAACAAATAAATTTAAACATGCTCAGCTATGATTAGGCTAGATAGCTGAACAAGACATTGGAGCACTAGTAGCGGCATTTGGACTTGCTCGCTTTCTGAAAGACTGTTTTTTTTTGGAACATGGGGCCTTTGTTCTATCTTCACTTGCCCTCTTTTCTGCTTTTTACTGTTTTTGACTTTTCTACTTTTTCAATATTTCAAACAATGGTATGTACAATGGCTGAAAGTGTTTCAACCTCAAAAATCTTGGAAATGACGGAATTTCAGCATCTTATCCTCGTAAGGATCTCCTCTCACCCTTGGCCCACTTAACTCCTGAAAAGAAAAATTTGGGAAATTCTCTCTCTCTAACATGACATAGGGATTCATGCAAGAATCTCTGAACAGCCCGGTATCTTCCCTCTGTACCTCTCTGAATATCTGATTTCCACTCCTTTCCCTACTGTAAGCTTTCCTCAGGTAATGCATGTACTCTTGGTCATTCTTGAAATAGATAATGACATCATCAAGGTATGCAAAAATGCAGAAATTTAAAACTGGGAACGTGGCTTTTATGAACAGATTTCTGATATTGGGTGTTTTCGCAATTTTGAAATTGAAATCAGATCTACCTCCCGCAAACTGGAAAAAATCTTTAAGATGTCTACTTTGCAAAGGAATCTTGTGACCATGACCTGAAACATCATCTTGCGAAAATACATGATCAAAAGCACTTTTAATTGGTAAATCATGGTCTTGGGTAGAAAAAGCATAATTTCTGTTATAGGGATAAGCAGTATTATTCCTACAATCAAAGCAGACTCTATGACCAACTGTTTTATCCCTAATTATTTCAGTTTGTTTCAAATTGTTGTGTTTTCTCTTGTCAAAGTTGTTCTTTGAGGGGAAGGTAGTGATACAGTAGTTTCCCTTGCTTTTTCTGTAGAAATTGGTATTCTGCATGAGATTTCTGATTTTAGCATTTCTAAGTTCTTCATGAAAAGATAGAATATGAGCCAATTTCAGTAGTTCAGGTATGTTGGGATTGCAACTGTCATCTTTTCTCATAAGAAGTTTATCTGGCATTTTCTCAAGATTTTGAGCTGCTGAGGTCATAGTTAAAGCTTTATTTGCAGTAGGAGGATCGCATGATGGTAAATCTTTGAGATATGGTAGAAACATTAAACTCCCTTGTTCCCAGGTTCCAAACAGGTTTATGATGTGTAAGTCTTCTAAAGCTTTTACCCAGAAGAAATTTCCACAAGCTATTGCTGGTGTTTGACTAAAGCTAGAGCAATTTGCTTGATAGTACATAAGGGTTTGTGCTTCTTGCTCTAATCCTACTTCAGAAAGGGAAAACTTACGTTCCTCGAGACACAGTTGTTCATGATCATGGTAGTTTTGAGTGTCTAGTTCATCATAAGGTACTAGGGACAGCTGATGTGGTGGATCTAAGCTTATATTAGTTTCCTCTGACTCTTCCTCCATGTTTTCATCAATATGCATAATGAAAGAGTTTAGGTCGGAACGTAGGAACACATTGGAATGTTATCTGGCCTATCTTGACTGCTAATCATGTATTTCATGTGCGATTCTCGGTAGAGGATTCTGGTCTGGCCGAACACAGGAATGGTGGTGTATGACATGTCCAGTTGGATATTCCCTTGGAGTTTGGCTCCCCAAGATCTGGATAGAAGCATCCCGTACTTGGGAGGAATGTCTGCTACTACTATATCCATGATTAGATGCTTCGCAGGTATTTGGGCCAGACTAAAACAAAGGTCTTTGATCAAACCCAGGCATTGGACTCTACTTGAATCAAATGAATACAAGTCCTTGTATGGTCTTGTGATTTCCAAGCCTAATCTTTCCATTACTACCTTCGGCATAAGATTATGCGAGGCGCCGGAGTCTAGCATGGCATTGTGGAGGATTTGGTCGTGGATGTTTAGGCTAATGTAAAATGGAAGAGTAGCTCCCTCTTGGAATTTTCCCTCTACCTTTGGACCAAACAATACTTTAGGAGTGTCATCAGTGAGATTAACAGTGTTTGCATCATTCCCTAGATTTAAGACTTTTAGTACTTGGGATTTATAAGAGTTTTGGGCAATGAGTTCAGTAAGAGGCATGGTGATCTTGATCTTGGCGATTTCGCCTTCAAAACTAAAAGGCAACTGAAGTTTAGATATGTTTGTTTCAGCTTTTTCAGCCACGACCTTGTCTATGTTCTGAGTTTGTTGACCTTGTTTAGGGATTTTGTTTGCCATAGTTGTTTCGGTGACTTTTGTAGAAGTACCAGGAGTATCTGAGAGAGGACTAGTTTGGGTAACTTTAGCTTGGCTTTGGTCAGTCTTCTCAACCTTGATTTTGTCACTGCCTACTGCTTTCTTGAGGATGGTATTAGGGACTTTAGCAGTATCTGAGTTACCTTTCTTGGCATTATCTTGGTTTCTTTTGCTTCTAAGGTCATATTGCCTGTGAGCTTCTATAATGGCATTCTAAAAATCCATGGTAGGGTCATCGAGATCTTCATAGTTGGTCTCATCTTGATTAGGAGAAAAGAACACTTGTTCTTCTTCTATGAGGTACACCTCACTCTCATTATCAGATCCTATGAGGTTTAAATGATGTTCATCAAGAGGTTCTGTATCCCTATCATCCTCTTCCACATAGTTTTCATTGAATGGTGGCCTAATCTGTTGGTCATTTTCTCTTGGTCTGTTTTGGGGCTGTTCCCTCCTAAAGTTTTGGTTTTGGTTTCTATTTGGAGGGTTTAGCTGGTTGTCCCTAATAGGCGCCTTTTCATTTATCTTTTCCCACATTTTGGCCATGGATTTGACTAAGTCATCTATTCTGGGATCTAGGGAAGGTGATGAAGTGGAGACCTCATCCTTGTATGTGACCTTTCTTTCTGATCTAGTCCTGGCCCTTTTTTCTGCTAAGTTGGCATCTGCTTTTATGGCTATTTGTTGCATTTCCTCTAAGGTAGGGGGATCCTTGTCTCTCAGATGATATGTCATGTCCGGATCGAAACCCTCGGGGAATTTTGCCAAGGCTAAACCAAGTGGTGGTTTGAAATGAGGTGGGAGAGAGTTATATACACTGTTGAATCTAGTGCAGTAAGCTTGGACACTTTCCCCATTTTCCCGTTTTAGGTTGTTATATTCTGACAAGATTTGAATGGGGTTTCTTCGGATTTCCCACCTATTTCTGAAGACTTGATGTAGTTCTGGGATATCATGGATACTATTTGGAGTTAAGCTTTTGAACCATGCTTTGGGTTCACCACCAAGACTTTGTGCGAATATTCTCATTCTGACAGTCTCGTCTTGTACCTCTAGGTATTCATAAGCATCAGTCATCCTACTTATATGTTGTTGAGGTGTGGTGGTGTCTTCTCCAGTAAAGTGTGGGATTTTGTCTTGATATTTGTTTGGGAGAGGAGCTAAAGGCGGTGGCAACACCAAAGGTGCGTACCAGGCTGCCATGACTAAAGCTAATGGATGATGTACAAGATGAGGACTAGTAGGCTGAGATGAAGTGGTTTGAACAGTGGTGGTTTGACCAGGTGTGGCGGATGAACTTGGGCTAGTGATCTGTTTTTGAGCAGATGTGGGATGATAAGAGCCAAATTGATAGAGAAGCTGGGAGTCAGGAGGAGTGGTAGGTGAAGCTTCTCTACTAGGACTCTGTGGTGGGTTTAGGGGTTCAAGATCGTCAAAGTTTATCTTACTATATGATTTGCTTCTGGGAAGAGTTTGTGATGACTCTAATTCAAAAGATGAATCTGTTAGGATAGTAAGATGTTTAGGCACAGATCTTGTTTTACGGATGGATCTACCAGTAGCTAGATGATCAGTTTCGGAAGCTTGCCACAGAATCTTCTCTGGGTCATCTACTATGATAGGGGGATTTGGGTCTGGATGGGATCTGGTGTTGATTCTTCGTGAAGCCAGATTTTAGATCCAAAGTTTAGAGAGAATGGTATTGTTGAATGTTCTGGATGAGTGGTTTTTCTAAAGCTTTACTAAGGCGAAGGATGGTCAAAAATAAAAGGGATGGATTAGTGGAGTCGCCAGGTGGAAATGGGTTGTTTTTGTGAAGATAGCTATGGTCCACCACCAGTAACTAATCTGAGAATGTTTTTGGATTTTCTGAGTTTTATGTGCAGCCTATGGTTTGTTAAAGTATCCTAGACTTATTTCAACACTTTT
This sequence comes from Pinus albicaulis, assembly GCA_034641835.2. NCBI lineage: Eukaryota > Viridiplantae > Streptophyta > Pinopsida > Pinales > Pinaceae > Pinus > Pinus albicaulis. Next base: position 42,476 of record JAXQQM020093174.1, read on the forward strand.
CTAGGGTGATGAGAACAAAAAGAGTTTACTCTAAAAAATGGGTCTATGGACTGCTTTGCTTGTTTATGGTACCTAAAGGACCAAAGAGTCTATAAGAGTTTGCTGGACTATTATGTACTCAGTGTCCCACCATCTCCCGCTATGTCAGTGAGTGATGGGATAGGTCTGTTGTATAGTAACCTATAGTTCGGTAAAATAGTAAGGCCTACTAGAGGTTAGTGGAGTCGCCAGGTGGATTATCAGTTGTCTTGAGGTATATTTGTATGGTCCACCACCAGTAATGTCAAAAGCCAATCTAAGGGAGTTTTTTGTGGTTTTTTCTGAGTTTTATGTGCAGCCTAGGATGTAAGAGTGTTATAAAACTGATTCATCACTTTGCTAAGATGGTGAAGCAGAGAGTTCACACTAAATGATTCTAAAGGCTGATGGTTTAAGTTAAAATTTGAAGGACTAAGGAGTCTATAAAAGTTTGCTAGACCATCATGAACTCAATAAGTCCCACCGTGATCGCCATTATGTTAGGGTCCCGTGATTTGGCCGATTGGTGAGCCAAATGACGATGTAACATCAAACCAAGCTTTGGAGCCCAAGGACCTAGCCTTCCTGGACTCAGAGAGGGCTCTCTCTATTAAATGTAAAATATATTGGTGTGTTCGCTTATGGCGTTCTGATATTAGGCTAGTTATGAAGTGAGTTTTTTTTATTTTTGGTTTTTTTAAGTTTGTGAGGGATAAAACTGATCAAAGATATAAAAATGGATAACAAGAAGTTAGATCAACTGGGCTATGGGGTCAAACAGGTCGAGGAAGCTATCAGATGATGATGTAAGGCTGCTGTAGGGCCGATTTGATTCAAGGTAGAAAGGATCTTTGGGAAAAATGGAGTAAATGGACATCAAGCTTGTGAAAGACGAGGGATTTCAAGTGTAACTAGTTGATAGCAGACATAAACATGTTATAGCAAGCCATTAATCATGCTAGATGTAACTATGAGCTAATTAATACATAGAAATCAAACATTCCAGCCATACATAGAAGTATAAGACCCTCTAACTTTGGGAAATGGCTATCAGACTTTGGGTAAAACACATAAGGAGGACTAACAACTCATAAAACCATGCCGGAACGCCTAAACACAGTCTTTAAGTTATTGGGCACTTGGACAAACAAGCTTTCATAGTTTTAGGCAAAGGGCTAGATCGGGACTAGGCCTCCTTGGTTCAACAAGATGATAAGCTAATCAGTCAAAGAGATAGTCTTATGGACAGAACTATGGACAATCATAGGTAGGCAGGGCACACCATACATCCTACTCAACATACATAGAACTTATGAATAAAACTAGCAACAATACCTTAAGTTACTAAAGAGCAGTTAAGAATTCTTTAGTATAACTAAGAAAGAAGAAAACATAAAGCTATGAAGATTCAGGAATTTTGAGGTGCCTCCATGGGCATATCTCAAACTTAATCTCTACTGATCTATAGCAGCAAGAAGCATGTATCATGAATGAAAAATAGAAGACAACAACAAAGCAAGAAACACTATACCATTCTACCATGTCATGGAATCCATCACCAATCCTTCATCATTCATCAAAAGCATCCAAGAGGCAGTCCAAAAATCATAACACAAGTATGTTCTTCAAAGCTCATATGACCAATATATTGATTCTTCTCTCAAGTTTAGCCTCTGATTTACAATGAAACCCATGGAATAAATAGGCTTGAGGGAGGAAAACCTCATGGAGCAACTAGCTATCCCATTGGCCAAGTCAAAATATCTAAACTTGTCCTTGAGGCTTTGCAAAGCCCAAGGCACAAAATATCCCACAAAATATCTAAAAAACTGCTAAAAACGGAAATTATATTGACTTTACATCATTTCCCAAGTATAAAAATAGCTAAACGCACATTTGGGAAAAGCAGATTTTTGAGGTTCAAAAATTACAAAAATACTTCATATTTATGTCTGAAAACGGTCCCCTGACTTGCTGGAGGCAATTGGCAGCCTTCCTGGTGTCAAAACGAGGCTCATGATAGCTCGTTGGAAAGCTCTCTGTGTCTACTTTCCGGTGAAACTGAAATCATCTCAATCTGATGCCTGAAAGTTCCCCAAAACTGTACCTGTGTGCAAAAAACCAGGAAATAGCAGACTGCTGATATGGCGGGCAGAATGTGCAAAAAGCGAGCATTTTTCGCCAATTTGAGGGGGCGAATGATCTCCAAATGCTCTGAAAATCGCTGGGGACCTGCTCATAGAATTATGGCATCCATCGGTATCATCCTTCTCCCTTGGCAAAACCTCAAACTGAAATGGAGAAATTATGAGTTTTCGACCAAAAACCCAAAAAATGCCAAAAAACAAAAATTTGCCGAAATAGGCCCAAAATTGGCATGCATGACCCTCAGGGGTCCATAGCAACATGCTCCGAAGCTGAGGCCAAAATATCAAGGGCTGATATGCTTTTCTCTTCTTTCCGTGTCGGGCGCTTCCCCTTTGCCTTCTTCAATTTCTCTTGGGCTGCCTTTAGTTTGCGCCGGGCAAACTGATTTAGCTTTTGGAAGTGATGTGTCCTCTTCCTTTGCAGCTCTAAATCTCTATTCGCCCTCTCAAGCTTCATTTCCAAATGTTTGTTAGCTCTTTCAAGCCATGCCTCTTTGTTTTCTTCAATTTCCTGCTCAAGGAGTGCAGTGAGAGGAAAGGCTTGGAGATGAGCTTGCTCTTCTGTTCTCTGCTTTTCCAAAGCTCTTTTAAGCCCGATGGTCCTAGGTCTCTTCCGCCTAGGCTGGTCTTCCTCCTCCTCCTCATCAAACTCCCCAATGAGCTCTTCTATTCTCGCTTGCGCCTTAGCTGCCTCATTTTTATATTTGATCGCCCGTGCCTCATGAACAGCTGTGTGCACATTCATCTGTTTGTTTTCAATCTCCAAGAAGTGGTTGAAATTCCTTGCCCTTTGAAGATCCTCCTCTAATGCCTCAATTTGCCCTTCCTTATGGATTAGGAGATTTTCAAGAAGGCGGGCCTCATTATCACTGTCATCGCTTTGGATAGGGATGACAGCTAATTCACCTCCATGCTTTGTACTTTCTCCAACTTTGCTTTTACCTTTGAAAGCCAATCTTGCGCTTTTCCTCCTTGGCATGCTAGAAGGTGTCCTTTTGGGCGATTTCCTCTTGCTAGGAACAATCTTTGTCACTATTAGGGTGGCAGCTTTAGCCCCTCTTTTCCTTGCTGTGCTGAGCTTTGTTATTTTGAGAGGAGGATGCACAACCGATTTACCTTTGACATCTTCCTGAACTTGCTGCTCTTCTTGAGGCTGCTGGATATCTTCTTCTGGCTGTTCACTTTGCTGCCCCTGTTCGCCAATATTAGCTTGCTGCTCTTCATCAATGTCTTGCTCAATTTGTGGCTCAAGAGGTGTCTCAATTTCCTGCCCAACTTGCTATTCTTCATCTTGCACCTGCTGTTGTTCCTTATCTGCTTTCTGCTGCTGTTCCTCAATTTGTACCTGCTGCTGTTCATCAATTTGTACCTTCTGTTGTTCATCTTGGACCTGCTATCCTTCACTTTCTATTTGCTGCTGTTCCTCATCATCTAACTGCTGCTGCTCATCTCTTTCCTCTTGTTGACTTGACTGTCGTGTAGACATCCTGAGCCTTCTAGGAGTAGGCCTACTGGACAAAGGTACCGGGTGATGGACAGGCTGAGTGGGAAAAATATGGGCAGGAGGAACAGTAGCAAAATTTGGATGGCTGATGAATAAATCCCATGAAACCTCTTTCTTCTCTAGCTGGAGTAGGAACATAATATTGATCAAAGAATGATGAAAAAGGGAAGGGATTTGCAGAGGTGGGGCCTTCTTCTGGACAGTAGATGCCATCTTCTCTATGCTTTTGAACAAAAAGTAAGGGAGGTTTAGTTGCCTGCTTCTAGTAAAATGCATCAATAATCGGACATGGTAGGCATAAATTCGATCAAACCTCCCTTCACAAGTGAAATATTTCATTATGACTTTCATAAGAGGAGCATAGCTGTCAAGGAGAAAAGAAAATGGGAAAATAGCAGTGAAAGCCTCTCTATGTTCAGGCTTGATGAAAGGCTTGTAATCTTCTAAGTCAAGATGAGCCTGTTTGAACCATTTTTCACCATGATATGGAATCTTGGTGGCCTTGGACACATACCTTGGAGAAATTTTGAAATCAAGACCCGCCACTTGGAAATGTTTTTCTTTGAATCTCAGGGCGCACAAGTGTGTTAATGGCGAAAAACTCTTGACTTCTTCTATCTTCTGGCAGAAATCTAGGCAGCCTACTTCATGGAAGTTGAAAAGTACAGATGGATGAGCATTAATCTCTTCTGTAGAGATGGGCTCATATCTTTTATGTGGACCGCTCTTGCTGTATTGCCTTGGAGGCATTTTGACCTGAATATGCTTTGGAAGAGACAAACTGCCTCACTGTGTGTAAAATGCCCTGTTGGAGTCAAACTGTGTCACTTTACTTCTTTGACAGATAAACAATGTGATTTGGATGGTTTGCAACAAGCTCCTTATAATACACAACCTCTGCTCTCTTAAAACTAGCCTTCTACCTTTGAATGTACCTCAGCCAGGCAGATTTCTTAATAGGATATCATATAGTAAAGAGGAGACAGACTGCTGTGTAAATTTCCTGTGCACAGTGTTAAGAAATCACTTTTTCTTGTGAATTTTCAAGAGATCAATCAACACATCTATGTCTGTATCTCCAAGGTGAAATTCAATCATTAAAACCCTGCTCTTCAGAAAGTGGCCCTACACCTTGAAAATATCTCAGTCAACAACTTCTTAGTATGAAATAATATAGTGAATAGAAGGGCAGACTGCTAGGAGGAGTTTGCTGTGAGAAGTGCTAAAATCACCCTGTTCTATGAATTTTTAGATGTCAATCAATACATATGTATCTCTGCCTCAAGGTAGAATTTCAAACATCCACAACCTGCTCTTCTTGGAGTGCAAAATAAATCAATAGACTTATGGATATGCAGTCAAACTTCTGTGTAGGTATACAGTCAAATTTACTGTTCTGAACAAGGTGACAGAGTTTGGAAAATGCCTCAAAAAGTTTCAACAAGGCTTGCAAGGGTTTTTACTTTGCAAAATAGGCAAGACCTCCTATCAATGTAACACCTCTGGTTATGTTGGAAAAACCTTTACTTTGGATGGATACCAACTTATCAATAAGCTTGAAAAAACACAAGGCAGTCAACCAACAAACATAATGAATACTGTCCCTTTGTGAGAAGTGTGAGCAACCTTCCCCTGCAGTTTTCAACCTATAAATTCTTGTTTGATCAAGAACCCTTTCTCCTACTTCACTGTTTCTCTATATGTATGTCATTCCTTTAAACAGAACAGGCTCATAAAGTTAACCCCAGTGTGATTATACATTCAAATTTACAGTTAGAGTAGAGGAAATAGGGTTTTTTAAAAAGCTTCGAAAGCTTGAGCAGAAGCTATAAGAATTTCCTCTTTTTAAAATAATGAAGGCTTCTTTCAATATAGAATACCAGACATCTTTGGAAGAACGTCTTTATGGCATCTGAAAATCCACTCGAAAATGATCCTTTGAAGAACAGAAAAACAGTCACAGTGAAAAAACTGACTTTTATCACTTTGGCAATTTCGCAAATTTCGAATGCAATTTCAAACTACCTCTTGAATTCGATGGAAAATCCTTGGAGGAGAGCTGGAGATAACTCTGGAGGTCCTCAAACCTGCGCAGCACTCTTCCGGGAAAGGGCGGCGTGCAAAAACACCACCCGGGAGGCCTGTCGGGTCAGGGGTCGGGTACCGTGTACAGGCGCGTCGCGCAACTGTACAGGCGCGTTGCGCCAGCACTGACCGCTCGTTGAAAAATTCCGCCAGGCGCGTCGCGCAATTTTCCAGGCGCGTCGCGCGGCGTTTAATCTGTGCAACTTCTGCAATTTGACCCGAAGTTTGCTTTGCTTGATGTCGAGGGTAACAAAAGGACTTTGCTTCGATTTGACAATGAAAATGCACTATTCACCTTACTCCATTGACATAAAACAAAACTCTCCAACGGTCATATTCTTAAATGTAACATGAACTCTCGGTCGTGTTTTGCAGGGTAAACACAGTCTTTTGACCTTTTAAAATCAATACCCCTCGGCGCAATTTCAAATTGGAATCACAAGCGATGCGTGCATTGGAGATTTCTATGTTTTTTAGACCGTTTTAAACATGGATCAACCCCTTTATAACAAACAGAAATGGCTTGAAAGGTCACACTCTGCTTTACTTATGCACAGGTGTTCGAAGGGGATTCTTGCCAGTTTTGTTCCTTGGGTGACAAACACCGAACTTCAAACTTTGAAAAATAACTCAATAACCTTTATATCATCTCTGCCACTGTTTTTAATGATGCTGGTGATATTTATGAAGTAAGGTAACCCTTCTTTAAAACTTTCAGGAAAATACCTGAAAACTGCTTTGTTTCTGAAAGGGTAGGTTTTGCATTGTCAAATTGCTTTGACAGCTTCGGTGTTTGCTTGCTCCTTCAACCCTTTTCCTACTGTAGATGCCAAGTTTCTGTAGTTTCTTATAGCTTGCTATGGTCTTTAAAGAGGGGCATTTTTCACTACATTCCTCTGCTTCACAACACATTATATAACATCTCTGTTTATTGAATACTGGAAACTTGTTTTGTTTCAAACTATCCATAACACTGACTGTCCATGAAAACAACTTCTTTGCCTATTCATACACTTGTATGTCCTTAGGGAACAAAACCTGAAATGCCTCCCATCATTTGTGATGTATATTCTGAAAGGGGAACTTTTATGAACCAGGAAGAACGGGTCTCTTGGAAACAGTTATCATTTTGCTTTGACCAGTGCATTGACCTTTTTGTAATATAATCATTCCAAAGCTCAACTCTGTCCACTGTTTTACCTTCTTGGTGATATTTTAAAGAAAAATCACCCAAGATCTATTTGAAGAGTTTTGAAAGCTATGTTGTCAAAAAGGAGGTGGTCTGTCTTCTTCCAATTTGTTTGATAATTTCTGCTTCCAGGTGATTTATAGGCTTCTCTTTGGATTGTAAGTGCCATTTTTTGGTTGCATCCATTCAAACTATATTTCTCTGTTTACTTAAGAGGAGTTCCCTTTAGACTTCTTGGCATGTGACAGTGAGGTGACTGTGTGGCCTCTTCCCCTAAGGAAACTGCCCCTTTTGTATCAATGTCCTGCATAGTCAATATTGTCTCCTGTCCACTATAGGTATAGTTTGACAGACATTTTCCTATGGATAGGAAAAACAATATATTTTGAAACATAAACACCATCTTTTACCTGTGTAATGATTTCTATTTTCCTTCTTTGTATCCTTCCACTGCACCTTTTGACCAATCAGTCTTCAACAACATCCAATGCTTTGGCCATCTGCTTATAAATGGAGGAGGCCTTTCACTGAGCAAAATATCTGAAGATTATTTGATAATGCTTCATGACAAGGGTTTGCTTGGATTATGATGGTAAGCAACCAACTTAAAAAGAACATCAATACTGGCACCTCTGCTTGCAATCACCACTATGCTTCAGAACAACCCTAGTCAAATTTTCACTGTCTCACTGTACTGCTCTGAGGGGAACTGAGATGTCATCATTTGCTTTGGTAATCTATGACAAATTATTTGAAAGATAGTCTAGGTCAGCACCCTTTGAAAAACAAACAACTTTTCTTCTGCCTGTGTGATGACATGATTTTTTAGCACCTCTTCAAATTGGTCTTGTGGAACAGCAGGCTCTTTATGTTTAGAATTGTTTTCACTCATGATGTGCCTTTCTAAAGTTTAACAATTCACATGATTTGAAAACTTCAAATGACTTTATCGACCCAGCTTGCAAAATCCTTGAATCTCTGCATACTTCGACTCTATCCTCGTTATGATCATCACTCACACTCGTAAAACTCCGGATTCTCTGTTGTTCTTATTCAAATAAAAGCAAACTCGGGTTTCGCATTTCCTTTAAGTCAATACTGGCCAGCGCCCTCTGCTTGTAGATGGAGGAGGCGCCCTAACCGTCTACTTGTAAATGAAGGAGGTTCTAGGCCATGACAATTTACCAGTTTGCTGTGACAGTGGTGTCTTTCTCTTACTGTGATTTTCATGCTGGAAAAGGGCTGCAAGATCTTGGTGAGTGACTCTTTGTTTTGCATATATATCTCAGGCTCATGCTACATTTAGAAGCAGCTGTTCTTCTAATTGTAGATTCAATCATTTCCTCCTGAGATGAAGTTATATTTCCTACCTTTGTAGAATCCATAAAACACTGTGAAACACCTAATAGTCAGCTTGAGATTGTGGTTTGTGCAGTGCTGAGACCTAGGGGTGTAAGTGGCGCGACTTAGAGCTGTTGTCAATTTCATTCGCAGAGTGGGAGGTCAGTCATGGTTGGTCTGTAGCAGATGGAGGCTTTTTTTCTTTTTGATGATTGCCAAGGGTAAAATGTCTTAAAGCGCCACTTCCTAACATAGGGGAAACGTACTGCGATTAAGAGTTTGGAGCCGATGGGTGTATTGCACAGTGGCCGAAGCTAGATAGGATAGTGATTATGAGGTTTTGATTTTGACATGGGTGGACTGAAAAGTAGAAAGGCGAAAAAAGTTTTAGGAGGGTTTTCTAGATGACATATTGACATAAGGAAATCAGTTTCTAGAAAACTCAGCTGTAGATATAGTCATCACTAACATGTAGAAAATACTGATGGCTAACATTCTCGGAAAACAAGTATGAGGTCCTATCTTCAGTCTATAGGAACAGATGTATGGGCCATTGTTGTACAAGGATATCAATATCCAGCTACAATACCAACAGATCCGAATGAAAAGAAGAATTATGAATCAAATGCAAAGGCGGTCAATGCTATAACAGGAAGTTTGACTGAATCTGAATTTTTCAAAGTCATGCAGCTAAATCCAGCAAAGGAAATGTGGGACAAAATCATTCTAAGTTATGAAGGTGATGCAAAGGTAAAAAGTGCAAAACTCCAAACTCTCAGAATTGAATATGAAAATTTGAAGATGCATAGTGATGAGAGTATTGCCAGTTTCCTTTTACGTGTTGATGATGTTGTAAATCATATGAAAAATCTGGGAGAAACAATAACCAAATCTACTCTGGTTGAGAAAATTTTAAGATCACTAACAGCAAAATTTGAGTCAAAAGTTTTTGCTCTTGAAGAAAAACAGGATCTTCAAAATCTTACTATGGTACAACTTCATGGCATACTAACCGCATATGAAATGAGAAGAGGAGGACCATCTGAAGTCAAAGAGGCTGTCTTCAGAGCTTCTACAAAAGGGAAAGAAGTACAAGAACCAGAAGGATCAGGATATATCTCAGAAGAAGATGAGGCAAATTTTGTAAAGAAACTCCAACTTGGCATAGGACGATTCATAGGTAAGCTTCCTTTCAAAATTTTTGAGTGTGGAAGAATTGGTCATTATGCTGCTAAGTGTCCTCATAAAGAAACACCTGCAAAAGGAAAGGAAGTAGCAAGAAGGAATAAGAATTGGTTTAACACTAGAAAAAGTTATTATATCCATGAAGACAGTGATGGTCTATCTGATAGTGAAGAAGAATGTGAACAAGATCTTAGACTTCTCATGGCATTTGAATCTAGAGAAGAAAAGGATATTTTTGTGGATGCTCTAGAGGACAATGACTTTCTTGAAGAAAACAATCAACTCAAAATACGCTTAAAAGAAAGTAAAATACTCTTAGAAGAAAGGAAAATAACCATAGAGACTCTTGAAAAGCAGGTTGAAGAAGCAAAGAAACACATTGAGAAATTAGAATGTGAAGTGGTAAGTCTAAGAAAATATTCTGAGAAAGTAAAGACTCTGAATCTTAGATTTGCTAAAGGATCTGAAACCTTAGATGATATTATCAAGGTACAACGTTCTCCTCTTATAAAAACAGGTCTTGGATATACCGGAGAATCCTCTCAAGCTTCAGCACCAAATTATCTAAAAGCAGTTACAGCTGGTTTACAAAATTCTGCCACTCAGCAAGGGAATAAAGATTCATTGCAGGTAAAGCATGATCATCTCAACTCAAATAACATTAACATGAATATCTCTCAAAGAAACACCAATCAACAGGTAAATCCAAGTAGAAGATTTCATGATCGCATAAATTTCTTCTTCAATGGACAATGTTTCTCATGTCACAATTTTGGTCATAAAGCTGTTCAACGTGTTGCGTATAAAACTATCATGACTAGAGAAGCAAGAAAGAAAATGATTGAATTTGAGAAGAATACCTATAACAAATTTTCTCCTCTTCTAAATGAAGTTGAATGTGCTTATTGCAATAACTTTGGGCATGAAGAATCTGAATGCAGGAGCAAAGTTCAGCCAAAAGAGCATTTTCCTTCAAGATCCAAAGTATGGAAAAAGAAGGAATTACAGGTTGAAAATTGTGGCATAGCATTATTTGCAGAAGGTGAAGAAAATCAATGGTACATTGATAGTGGATGCTCAAGACACATGATAGGTGACAAACACAAACTTCTTGCATATAGTGCTCTAGAAAAGGAAAAGAAAGTTACATTTGGAAATGATAATCCTGCTGTAATTAAAGGAAAAGGGTTTGTGTTTCTAAAGGAAAAGGTGAAGGCTAATGATGTCATGTATGTGGATGGCTTAAGGCATAACCTACTAAGTGTAAGTCAAATGTGTGATCAAGGAACTGAAGTTGTCTTTAGTTCAAAAGAATGTGTGGTTCGTGATCTTGATACAGGCAAAACAATTATAAAAGGGAAAAGAACTCCAAGCAACCTGTATGTATTGAAGAACTGCAAAGAACAATGTTACTTGAGTCAATCTTCCGAAAATTGGCTATGTCATAGAAGGTTGGGGCATCTAAGCTTCTCTCAAATCAGAAAATCAAGCAGACTGAATGCTGTTCGTGGTCTTCCCAATATTTCTCTACCTGAAAGTATCATATGCAAATCCTGCCAATTCGGCAAGCAGACCAGAGTGCAATTTAATGCCAATGAAGGATCATCAAGTAGACCTCTTGAACTCATTCATACTGACATATGTGGACCTATGAGGAAAAATTCACCCCGTGGTGAACAATACTATATCTTATTTATTGATGACTTCTCTAGAATGTGTTGGATTGGGTTGCTGAAGCACAAAGATGAAGCATTTGAGAAATTTCAGATCTTCAAGGCTCTAGTTGAAAATGAAGTAGATCTAAAACTCAAATGTCTTAGATTTGATCGAGGAGGAGAATATACTTCAAATGAATTCCTTGAATTTTGTGAACAACATGGCATAAAAAGACAATTTTCTGTAGCTGGAACTCCACAACAAAATGGCGTAGCAGAAAGAATGAATAGAACCGTTCAACAAATGGCTAGAGCTATGCTTGATGATTCTGGAACACCTGACACATTTTGGGGAGAAGCATCACATACAGCAGTAAACATTCTCAACAAGGCTCATGTTCGGGTAAATAGTGACAAAACTCCATATGAACTCTAGTATGGTAATTCTCCATCTGTAAAGCATTTTAGAGTTTTTGGAAGTAAATGCTTTATCAAAAATAATGATGAAAAGCTTGGCAAGTTTGAACCTAGATCAGATGAAGGAATACTTCTTGGTTACTCATCTATGAGCAGAGCATACAAATGTTACAATAAAAGGCTTCGAAAGATTGTTGAATGTATTGATGTTGTCATTGATGAGTCTCCTGCAGCCCCTAAAGAAGAAAAACAAACAATAGAAGAAGACGATGGTGACTTTTGTCCTTCTACATCAAATAGAAATGATATAGACAGTGGATCCAATGAAGAACCTGAAGATGATTTATCTGAAAAGGCTCCATCCAGATATGTTCAAAAGAATCATCCCGAATCTCAAATTTTGGGAGACAAGGAATCAGGTGTACAAACAAGGAGGACTCTTGTGGGATCTTCTAGCTATCTGGAATTTCTATCCACAATTGAACCACACAATGTCAATCAAGCTTGCAAAGATGAATGTTGGATTCAAGCTATGAATGAAGAGCTTGATCAAATTGAAAAGAATCACACTTGGGAATTGGTGCCAAGACCACATGATAAAAATGTCATTGGAACTAAATGGATATTCAAGAACAAGTTAAATGAGAATGGGGATGTTATAAGAAACAAAGCTAGACTGGTTTGCAAGGGGTATACTCAACAAGAAGGTATAGACTTTGAAGAAACTTTTGCTCCTGTAGATAGACTTGAAGCCATAAGAATGTTTCTTGCTTTTTCAAGTTTTCAACAAATCAAAGTTTATCAAATGGATGTTAAATCTGCATTTCTCAATGGTGATCTAGAAGAAGAAGTTTATATAGAACAACCAGAAGGATTCATTTTGGGAAATGATGAAAATCTTGTTTGTAGACTTAAAAGGGCTCTATATGGTCTCAAACAAGCTCCAAGGGCATGGTATTATCGTCTTGACAAATATCTTCATCAACAAGGATTTTCAAAGGGGTCTACTGATAGCAACTTATACACAAAAATTGAAAATGATAAACTATTGATTGTGGTTGTATATGCTGATGATATCATTTTTGGAAGTAATGAAGAATCTATGAGTCAGAAATTTTCTTCTGTCATGAAGCAAGAATTTGAAATTTCTTTACTTGGGGAACTAACATTCTTTCTTGGCTTGCAAGTGCATCAAACTACAGATGGTATATTCTTGTCACAAGAAAAATACCTTAAGCAAATTCTGAAGAAGTATGGCATGGAAGAGTGCAAACCTGTAAGTACACCAATGATAATCGGATGTAATCTCAGTTCTCATGATGATTCTCCCATGGTGAACCAACCAGATTACAGATCTATGATAGGAAGTCTACTTTATCTCACTGGGACTAGACCGGACATTATGCATGCAGTTGGGATTGTTGGACGATTCCAAGCTAATCCAAAAGAGTCTCACCTTCAGGCTGTCAAAAGAATATTCAAATATCTAAAAGGAACTCAAGACTTTGGATTATGGTATCCAAAAAATGCTGATCTCACTCTTCATGCATACACTGATGCAGATTGGGCTGGAAATGTTGATGATCGGAAAAACACTAGTGGTGGTGCATTTTATATGGGGCCCCGGTTGGTATCTTGGTTCAGTAAGAAGCAAAATTCTATTGCCTTATCTACAGTAGAAGCATAATATGTGGCTGTCGCGTCTTGTTTCACTCAAATCCTATGGATGATGCAAACTTTACAAGATTTTCAAATCAAATGTACACCTCCTATTTCCATTATGTGTGATAATACAAGTGCCATCAGTATCTCAAAAAATCCGGTTATGCATTCGAAGACCAAACACATTCCCATCAAGTATCACTTACGTGAACAAGTGCTTGAACAAAAGGTGAAGTTGGAGTATGTTCCCTCCAAAGAACAAGTTGCTGATATATTTACCAAACCTCTGCCCAGGGAAGCGTTCGAATATCTCAGACAGAAGCTGGGTGTTGTCTCTGCCTCTCAGAAGAGCAGATCTGATTAAATTCAGAAGATTATATTGGATACACGGGTTTCCTGAAAGATAGTCGCGTATATACGCGAGTTTATACACATAAAGCCGCGTATGGTTGGTTGCTGACAAATTTTGTTTAGAGTCAGCATTTTTCAGCATAGCTGCAGTGCTGTTTGGTATCTCTGATGCTGTTTGGTAAATCTGGTGATGCTTCAGCTCTCATAGTTCTGTTTCACTCTTTGATATTTGATGAAGATGCCTTGATGATCTGTTGTTGAAAGTGTTCAGGATGCACAAGCTAAGGGGGAGATGAAGGAGTAAACTAATTTACATGTTCCGGGGGAGCATTAGCCTTGCTGAGTATTATGCATTGTTGGCATTATGATTCTGAAATATGATCTCTTTCTTGAAGACCTTTTGGTTTTGATTATAAAAAGTCATATTTGTAATTTGATGTAAAGGTCATGTTGAGACCTATGATGTAAAATTGTAATATTCAGTCATGTAAGGACTTGGTCAATTTTGTAAATCCACTTGGTTGGATACTTGAGTCACATATGCAAATCCACTTGGCTGGATCTTTGATGTAAGTATGAGTCCTTGGTGATAGGAAGGTCATAGATTCATGTACTTCATTGAAAAATATGTTTGAACTTTCAGCATGGACTCAGGGGGAGCTGGTAAAATCCACCCTTTTCCCTTGATGTCAAAGGGGGAGAGTGACATGGTGTTTGAATAAGGGAAGAATATCATTATGCTTAAAGTATCTATATGTTGTGGTGATCAAACACCATCATGGTTGCTATCAAGTCCAAAGGGGGAGATTGTTGGCAATATGATGCAGAGTGTTGTCCTTGATGGCAACCTACTTGATAACATTGATGGCAACCTATTTGATGATGATGTAAATCTGATGTGGAGTTTGTTGGCATGTGTTGTCTCTGATGGTAATCTACTTGATGAAATGAGAATTGGCTATATAATGAGATGAAGTTGTCTTTGGATGGCAACCTATGTTTCAAATATGTACAGATGATGTATCTACAGATCAGCCAAAGAGTACAGAAGAAAGGAACTTCAGAAAGGACCAGAGCAATGATGAACAAGACATGTCGCTATGCATACGTGGGTTTTTCAATGCGAAGTAGCGTATGTACGCGGAAAAGTACGTGCCAAGTCGCGTATGCCTAGTTGCGCTCTAAAGATATAAAACCAGGGGTTCTTACCATGGTATTGACCCATTGTATTGAGCGCTTGATTATCTATTTGGTCCCGTCCAGGAATACCATCGGAAGTTGTGTGGTTTTAGCTCATGGTATTGACAAAGGCTAAACCTATATAAGGAGAAGAAATTCATAGTGCAAAAGGGTGTGCATGTGTCTGGGAATTAATGAATACTTCACTCTGAAGTTTATCTGTATGGTTGAACTATGTTCTTAATCGATAGATCTGAATCTATGATGCACCTATGAATGTGATGAAGATTCAAATCCTCTAGATCTGGAAATGATGAATCTCTAGGATGATCTGAAAAGAAGTAATGAAGACCTAGCGCAAATCTATTGAAGAAATTGAAGAAATCTGGGTAAGTTCATAGATCTGGTCTGTTTTGCAAAGTTTGTCTCTCATAGATCTATAAGCAGGTTCGTTTCATGGAAAGCGCGTGTATACGCGGATCTGTTTAAACAAAGGCGCGTATGGACTGTTAGGGTTTTTCTGAAAAGTGCACAAATGTATACGTGGGTTCGCTACATTAAAAGTGTGTGTATACACGGATCTGTTTAAAGAAAAGCGCGTATGGTATCTGAACTGATGGTTGCTCAAAGCTGATTGAGATACTGCATATCTATTCTAAAGTCTGGGCTATCTCTGATTTTCTGGTTACAGTGGTTTCACTGTTCTATTTGATGCAATGGGAAAAGGATGTTTGTTGATAAGTGAAGGATTGTGTTGAAGCTGTTTGATCGAGTTTCAAAATTGATGAAACGTGGTCTGCAGTAGTGCTGAGGGTCGAAGCCTTCAGTCAGGGGGTTGTAGCTCCCTTCCAGGAGAGGCTGGTAAACGAGAGCAGGGGGTCGTAGCTCCCTTCCAGAAGAGGCTGGTAAACGAGTACAGGGGGTTGTAGCTCCTTCAGAGAGGTCGGTAAATCCAGCATGTGGGGTTGTAGCCTTCCGGTAGAGAGGCCGGTAAACGAGTGAAGGTTGTAGCTCTCATGTGGTTGCTCGCATGTCGATATGAGTCTCCGCGCCGCACATGGTTGTAAGAAGTTTTCTTTATAATAAATATTGAAGACTGAGACGACAGCAGCGGTGGTTTTCTCCCGAATTGGGTTTCCACCTAAAATCCTGGTGTTCATGTGTGTTTCTTATGTGTGATGATTATTCTATTCTTTCTGCACCTGATTATTGTTTTCTAAAACATCTGATGAATGAATAATGTAATGATCTAAGTTAAGAATTAAATGCATAATTAGATCTCTAGACATACGCGAGTTTTGTAAAGGATATCCGCGTATATATGCGAGTTGGCTTCAGGGAAGTAGCGTATGGGTTTTTAAAAGAAAAAGTAAAAATTTTTATTGTTGCACTAAATACTGATTCACCCCCCCCCCCCCCCCTCTCAGTATTTTTCCCAACAGGTGGTAGATATTTAACCTCCTTGAAATATTCCAAAATATTCATATACCAAAATATTCATAGTAGTTTTCAATATATCCAAGTTAATCATATTTAATTTAAGTATTTTGGATTCTGAAATTAATTAATTAAAGAAAATATCATATCTACATGTGTCATACTAGGCATGTAGTATTTTTAAGCCATGATATTGGCCTATGGTCTTGTAACTATAGCTATTTACAAGTTAAGAATTTACATGGTAAAGTGAGGGTGAATCTCCAAGCTTAAGAATATTGTTAGATCCTTTTTGAAATGTATATATGTTTAACTAGTATGTTTATCCTTTTTATAATTCATAATAATATTTATTTAAATTAAATCTATAATTCAATTATTTTTATGATTTTTTTAATATGGGAAATGTGAAATATATCATGGAATAAGTGTTTTGATCGTGTATCATGAATTGATGCATATCTATAATTATTATAAATTAAACATAAAATGCTTTCAATCCATTTGCCTTAAAGTAACTTAATAAATGTAGAAATTTTATATAGGTTTATGTTAAGTGATTTTTTTAAGAATTTCTCATCCAAAAAAAAAATGAAAAAAATGAAAAGAAGAAAAAAAAAATCCATTTATTATTGTTCTTTAAAACAATTGATAATTTATTTTCAAATAAAAATATTTATATTTGATATAATTTTTTTTAATTTTAAAATATTTTAAGAGGAAAGTTTATAGATCTACCATATTTCATTAAAAGTTGTAATCTTTGGTAATTTATTAATATTAGTTAGCAAATATTTTTCAAAACGGAATATTATCATTCAACCTAAACTAATAAATTTTAATACAAATATTATATTGTATTGTTGTGGATTATACAATCTTTAAAACATTCTTTCAAAAAAAACTTAAAATAACAAAATAAATACTAACAAAGACTTTATTCATCACAAATTTATTTTGTATTTTATTAATCAAATCAAAAATAATTTCTTAATCAAATAAATAAAATAAAAATAAAAAACAAATTTGAAAGATATAAAGACAATTTTAATTTTTTTTTAAGAATCAATTTTAAGCCATGCTAATTTAACTTTAAAATGGAAAATTTAAATTTAATAATAAATTTATTTTTATTAGTTTATTTATTATTATAAATTAAACATTATTAATATAATTGTTTTCTTCCTTAAAAAAAAATAGTATCAATGAAACCCTTGACAATTTTAAATAAATAAAAATTAATTATTAACATTATGTTTTCTTCCTCAAAAAAATTAGTATCAATGAAACCCTTAACAATTTTAAATAAATTAAAATTAATTATTTACATTATGAAATTTGATGGTTTATAATAAATTAATATAAGCTTTGGTAATTTTCGCTAAGTTAAAAGTAACATGGTGAACGTGAATCACATTAACAAAACCCTTTACAATTTTGAATAAATTAAAACTAATCATTAGCATTTTCATATTAATAAATTAATACAAAATCGTTATAATTTTCACTAAGTTAAAAGTAAATGGGTTAATTTGGGTCTACAAATCATATTGAGTATCCATCACAATATTTAAATTGAATAAGAGAAGGTGAATTTCCAAGCTTAAGAATATTGTTACATGCATTTTGAAATGTATATATGTTTAACTAGTATGTTTATCCTTCATAATAATTATTTAAATTAAATGTATATATTTAATTATTTCTTATGATTTTTTTTATATGAGTAATTTGAAATGTATTATGAAATAAGTGTTTTGATGTTTATCATAGATTGATGCATATCTATGTTTACTAGCTATATAATTTATATAGCTAAGTTAATTATTATAAATTAAACATTGATATTATTACTAATGTATCATAAAATGCCACCACTAGATCCATTTACCTTAAAGTGAGTTAATAAGTGGACAATCTCAATTTTATATAGATTTATGTTAACTGTTTTTTTTAAGAAATGCCTATCAATAAAGGAAAATAATAATTTAAAGAAAAGAAGAAAATATTTGTGACATATTATTTAAAAAAATAAAGATAATTTATTTCAAATAAAAATCTTATATTTCATATAAATACCTTTTATGTTTTAGGATGAGAGTTTATAGATTTATCATCTTTCATTATGAATTTTTAACTTACAACAATGTCTTAATATTAGTTAGCAAATATTTTTCAATATGGAATATTGATCATTCAATCTAACCCAATGAATTTTAATAGTTTTAATACAAATATTATATTTTATTGTTGTACAATGCTTTAAAATGTTTTATCCAAAAAAAATATACTTAAAATAAAAAAATAAATACCAATCACAAATTTATTTTATATTTTATTAATAAAATTTAAAAAATATTATGTAATTTCTCAGTCAAATAAAAAATATGAAAAATAAAAAAGAAAGAGTAAAGACATCTTTGAAAACCCCCTCAATCCAGGCCTCAACATTCTTCCCCCCTACATGTCCTTGAAACACAAGTAATTGAGAGGTGTTAACCTCTTTAGCAATATCAACGAGGGCTCCAACTCTGCTTGAACCTTCTGGCCTATCCTGATTCTGCTTCTTATTTTGTTCCTGGCCTCTCTCACTACTGGTATCTACAGGTCTATCTTGGTTTTGCTTAAGGTTATGCTCCTACCTTATCGGCTTATGGGGAAAGAACTGAATATGCTCCTACCGAATAGCCTATGGAGAATCTCAAACTGGATCTCAAATTGTTCATGGAACGAATCGAGCGAAATATTTATATGGATCTTCTTCTGTGGGATGATCTACAGGTCTTACCTATGTTGTGACCTTTTCTTATGTTGCCTTAGCTCCTACCCATGCTACTGGCTCTCGAACTGACTCAAATGTTGGTGATGTTGTATAGGTTAGCGGTGATCAATTGGTTTTGGAGCTATTTAAACTACACCTGGCATATCTCCATCTCCATCTCTCTCTATTGGTGGTGCTCCCAAGGTGGTAAAACTTTGCTTCTTTCTCCGCTGCTACTTTATAGATAAGTTTGGGAGCGCTTTCGCTTATCAGAGAAATAACACTTTAAACAAAGGATATTTAATGGCGGCTATTTAATGGGTAGATCCGGCTATAATTTCATTTACGGTTGTGGTCCTGTATATTTTAAGGTTGGGCTACCAACTTAGTATCCCTCCCGGGCGCACATTCCCAGTGAACTTACCTAGCTATGACTCAGGTAGAGCCCAAAATGGAAATCTCGGGTGCCTTTGCGCTTCATCACCAGTGGCTACTATGGAATATGAAATCTTCCTCAACACAAGCTAGGTTATATATGAACTATGAATCTTTTCAACGTTGTCGCAGTGTAGGAGGGAGACGAGAGTTGGTGTAACGGACTTCAAACGAGCACATATCATATACCAATTCCCGAGCGCGACATTCGAAATTGCAATGAAGAATATGTCCCCATCCACCCTTGCTTAGGTTGGATTCTTAAAAGCTCTCGCTACCTCTTAAGATTATAGGTGTGAGTGAGTTCTTCCTCCAACCTGGTGCAACTTCCATTAGGGGAACATCAAACTTGATAGAAGGATGACCATATCTATCCATCTAGGAAGCTAGGAGGAGTTTTTGGTGGAAACCGTGTAATGGATCGCCCTGATCCCTTCTACCTGCCTCCGCCTATACATGAGATCAAGTTGGGTACTGGTGGAAGCAGTATTATTTTATGATGATGATGGTGGTGGTGGTGGTAGTTGTGTTCCTTTTGGCAATGGTGAGTTTCGACTGAGCTGCGATATCAAATAAAAATCATTCTCCTCATGTTTTAAATGAAATACCTTTTCATTATAATATTATTGAGGACATGAAGAAAACCAAAGCTAATTTGTCACTCTATGAGATGGCTCAAATTCCTCAATAGAAGCACTTGATCTTAAAATCATTTAATGGTAACGCAGTCACTTCTACAAGCTCAAGTAAGACACCTTTGCCCACTGCTTCGGTAGCTCAAGGCAAAAACACTTCTTTAATCAACAATGCTACTCTCATTTAAATAATCTAGTTGTCCAATAATATTTCTAATCAATTTTAAGTCATGATAATTTTAATTTGAAAATTTATTAATAAATATCAGTTAATTAATTATTATAAATTAAATATTAAAATTATTAAAATTATTTCCTTCCTAATAAATTAGTATCAATGAAACCCTTTACAATTTTAAATAAATTAAAATTAATCATTAACATTATCAAATTTGATGGTTTATAATAAATTAATTCAAAACAGTTAAACGTCACCCTTGCAATTTTGAATAAATTAAAACTAACCATTAACAATTTCAAATTAATAAAAAACCGTTATAGTTTTGAATAAGTTATAAGTAACAGGGTCAACTTTATCACCGAATATTAAGCAACTTGGGTCCACAAATCACATTTAGTACCCACCACGGTATTTAAATTGAATATAAAGGGAGAAGGGCAGTACACGTTGATTTATTTCAAATGCTTTTGCATTCAATTCTTGTAGGGTTTCAATTCAATTCTTGTAGGGCTGCAACATTGTTTGTTTCTCATTGAGAGACTTCGCAGGGAAACATGGCAGACTGTTTGCAGAACAAGAAGAGGCCAAGAGAAGAAGATGAAGACGAAGAGAATCTTGTGCCAAGGCTAACAACACCAAATATCGCTGCGAATCTAGAGACATCACCTTCATTGGAGGTACCTGCGAGTTTTCACGATGTGAACCAACGTCAACAACAACCATATTCATCACCCATTGCGCGTATCCACCCTCTGCGTCTGAGAGAGTTGGGTAAGACCAGATCACTCCCAAATATTTATAAAGATTATCATGTCCACACATTTCCTTCTGATGAAATGGGTACTATCAGTTTTATGGTGGCAGGGGTTGACATCATACTTGTTGTTCATTCCTATGCTTATGTGGTGCTATTCAAACAACAGGGGGATGAAATATCACCTGTTTGCTGGAAAAACAATAACAACAGAACCCCCATAACCTTCCATGTGGAGGGAATTATACAATCTGTTTGTTACAATTACCATAATAATTCATTTTTAATAGCGTATGTGATGTATCAGCCAGCAGACACAGTGGATATAATAAGCCTCGACATTGCACCTATAGAAGCAGGAGGAAATCCAATGATCATGCGCCTCTTCTCGGAAGAAAACTGCTGCATAATAGAATGGGGTTTTGATATACCAATTTGTAGGGCCATGATTTACGATCTGGATGATCGTCATTACAAGTTTTGCGAATTAAAAGAATACAGGGTGTTGTTTACAATACCAGATGTAGGTCACACACTTGTTAGTTCAGGTGGCACACCTATTGATTCATCTCTTAAATGTCTATGTGTTAGTTCAGGTGGTACACCTATTGGTTCATCTCTTAAATGTCTATCTCCAGGAAATATGGAGATGGTGATGTATGAACAAATTTCTTCCACCGAAATAAATGGAAGGCTGGGAATTGAAATGAAAATTTATTCCAAACTTAACGGAATGCTGCAAAAAGTAGTATTTGTCCCTCGGCCCAATCAAGAGATCATATAATTCGTAGTGTTGTGTGGCAGCAATACACTACTGCTACAACAATTTTCATCGCAAATTGAAGTGGTAAAGATGTGCAATGACAACCCTGATTCAATAAACATCAGAAATACAAATATTCGTGCAGCGTATGAGCCTTACTATTTGCATAAAAGGTCACAGTTTATCTGCTACACGGAATTGACAACAATTCATGTTTGTAATATAGATGGTGAGATTTTGGTGACACTGAAAGACCACCCACTTTTAGACAACCTAGCTTTGAGGTACGCCAGCTTTTTCGGGCATTCATATATTTCTAATTCACAGGATGTTCTCATTTCTGTTTGCACCCGGCTCCCACCATCAAGAAAGCGATGGATAAACAGTGTGAATGTTAGCAGCATTATTACAGGGGAGTGCTTGGCAAAGATCAGTTCAGAAGATCCAAATTCTTCTAAAATCAGAAAGGCTGTTTTCGAAGATGCAGTGAATGCATTTGGATACGATGAAAGGTCTCACCAGCTTTTTACTGGAAATGAAAGAGGACTTTGTGGCGTTTGGTCCAACAAATTCCACAATGATGCAGCAGACGTGAACAGCTACTTAGAGAACGAACCAGAAGATTAGGCACAATTTTCATCAAACTATTGTTTTATATTTCCGCTTTCTTTTTCTGTTTTGAACTTTCTTCGTCCAAGTTTGACTTGTGATTTTCGCTCAATTTGAATGCCACTTCAATGTGCGGGGTGTCCCTTGAATGTGTTGGAACCTGTGTTGGAGCCATTTATATATTCAGGAAATGTTTTTAATCACTTAACCAAATAATTATTTTAGCAAAACCCACTCATGCATCTGATTTCTCATTAACCACACTCTTTTTTTTTTCTATTTACTTAAAAAAAAAATAGTACTTCTTATATGTCATATTAGATTGGTTTCAGTAAAACTTTATTATGTTAGGCTGTTTTTTTTAAGCAAAATCTTAAATTTAATAACTGTATTTGATTTCTCATCTAGTTTAAGATGAACTACACTGGTTTATTAGAAAAATCTAGTCCAAAATGAACCTCACTGGTTTAATAAAAAAACCTTAAACTTCTTAAAGAGTAATTTTTATATATTATATTATGACCTAGGATAAGTTATTTTCTTATATTTTATGGTTTATTTTCCAATTGCAACTCTTGAGAGATTCTCATTTTCCTTTATATTTTTATCATGGGTTATTTCATAAATGTGAAATTCAATTAGAACATACAAATTAGGTTTACAAAATTATCTTTTTTTTAAGATAAAATTATTGTGTAATTACTATATTATTATTATTATTAATGTATGATTGTTATTTAGTTTTCAAAATGGGGTTGTTTACAATGTCATAAATCTCAAAGAGAATCTGATAATTTTTATTCAAAAATTAGAATGTTGGAGCGTTTGAATTGTTTTTTTTTAATGGTGGAAATGGATTCAACACCATCAAAAACCCCTAGGGCTTCCAACATAGTAAAGTTTGATAGCTATAACTTAGATTTTCAGAAATTTCTTCAGTATTTTGTCATAATCTTGCAAGAATTTCCATTATTTTCTAGGCTAATTTGTGGGCTCTTTAGACCAAGATTTTGAAATTACATGTCTCACTTAATTTTTGTATAAGATAGTGTTTCTTGTATTTGTTTGGAATGAGAGGATGATGATTTTTCATTCATTTCATAGTATTCATTTTTTAATATTTATTTTATATATGCTAATTTTAGCCTATATTATATTTGTTTAGATTCAACAAGATGATGAGCTTAGTGAAAATTAAGCACCTTCACTAAGTGGGGCCCGCAAGCTATTTTTAGGTGTATGTCTATTTTTAGACATGGTGAGCATATTCTATAAGTTGCAGGATGCTATTTGTAGATGGTTGATCAAATGTGAAAAATAGATGAAATTCTATTTTTAGAATATTGGGCGAAGTCTATTTATAGATCGTCAATCTAAAAATATGTGCATGTTGATTATTATTAGCCCTTAATAATAATCCGACAATAAATATCAACTTATTCTCT
Source organism: Pinus albicaulis (assembly GCA_034641835.2). Taxonomy (NCBI): domain Eukaryota; kingdom Viridiplantae; phylum Streptophyta; class Pinopsida; order Pinales; family Pinaceae; genus Pinus; species Pinus albicaulis. The sequence goes on from JAXQQM020093174.1 coordinate 66,229, forward strand.
TGGAGCACTTTATTTCAGTGAATAGATTTGGCAAATCAGTGGGTTGAAGGAATTACGCAATTCCTAGGGTTATTGGTGACTGATGCATGGAGGACTCAGTTAGAACTGAAGTGGAAAAGTTATGACAGAGTTGGAAGAGTAGTTACGGGAGTTGTTAATTAGTTTAACTCAGTTGAGTGAGTTAAACTCAGTTGAGCTAGTTGTATATAGTCTAATTGAAAGATACACTAGTGTGAGTTTAGTGAATTAATTATTTAATTAATTCATAACTAGAGACTCACTTACAATGGAACAAATACAATAGTTAACCACTTGCATGTCAGTTCCAGTGGAGACTCAGTGGAGAGATAGGTGAAAGGGTGAGATGGACTGTCTGTTGTGACTATAGTGAAGCATTCAATGCATTTGACACACATTGGAGATGCCAATGAGGATTGTGCAGTCAAGGCAAGGCTAATTCAAATTCATTCATGGGTTTTCTTGAGCAAGGATTGCATAGTGGAGGCAGGGTGTTAGGGGGCAAGAAATTGGTGCATAGATATGCAAATTTCTGCATGACAGACTGTAATGATTTTTTATTGTACTGAGAGATTGGTGTACTAAGCTTTGTATGATATTATTACATGATTCCATTGATATAAATAATTTATGATAGTTGGGGTTTTTAGCTTTAAGCTTTCCTGTTAAACAACTGTGTTTATGTGCAATTGACTTTCTTCATGAATTTTTCAATTGGCAATTTAATTTCTGCATAGAATTAAGTGGAAGGATTTTGTATTTAACATAAGATTAAGATGTTAGATCAAGAGAATTCGGTAATACATCAGTGTTAATAAATTTCTAGATGGTATCAGAGCAGTGTTAATCACTGGAGATTGCAATAGTGAAGAGGTATTGAGTTTTGTGCTGGTGGAAAATTCAAATTTGCTGCAAAAATTTCTTGGTGCGACAGTTTAATATTCATTGAATGTATTTCAATGGGTTGCAATTGGAGTATGCCCTTGAGGGTAGCTCGAATTACATAGCCTAGAAGGACATGATGGAGGCGTTGCTTGAAGATAATGGATTTATGGAGTTCATCGATAGTGATGTTCCTAAGCCTACTTCTAGCGATGCTACAGTACTTGACGCATGGAAAAATAAGGTAGCGAAGAAAAGAAAGTTATGTTGGATGTGTGAAAGACCATATTGTGTCAAGCCTTCACGATAAATCCACTCCATTTTCAATGTGGAACGCTTTGACAGATCTTTTCCAAAGCAGAAGCGACCATAGGAAGTTAGCACTGAAAGATAAGCTCAGAAAAATCAAAATGGAGAAGGGCAACAGTATTCCAAAATATCTCACGAAGTTTGTCCAATGTAGGGATGAGCTGGGGAGTGCGGGAATTACAGTTGCAAATGATGACTTGGTGAGCTTGGCTCTCCTTAGGCTTCCGAAGAGTTGGCATAGCTACGAAGACTCTGTCAATGGACGGGAGAAACTACCGTATTGGGAGCAACTTTGGTCGGATCCTATGTAGGAGGAGATAAGGCGGAATACTAGGGATGGATCTTCATCGAAGAATGATGATGAAGAGAATTGGGCTTTGGCTGCCAAATAAAGGAGAGGGAAGGGGAATAAACCCCATCCAAAATCAAAGGTTAATGGCAAGAATTTGGATTTGTCCAAAGTGAACTGTTTTCACTATCACAAACATGGGCATCTTGTCACTAACTGCCCAAAGAAAAATAAGAACAAAAAGGCTGCTGGAGCTGCAGCGGGTGAGGCCTTAGCCTCACAATTTGAACTTCATTTCTCCTTGATTGCATGCTTGGTTTCAAGTGCAATGGGATCAGTGTGGTAGCTTGATAGTAGTGCTTCCTTCCATATGACGAGAGACAAGGAGTTGTTTAGTGAGTTGGAGGAGAAGGATCTCCAAATGCATAGAGAGATGGGCGACGATGGTAGTTATAGTGAAACTGGCATTGGAACCATTACATTTGAGAGGGACTCAGGTAAACCATTTATGTTGAAAGATGTTATGCATGTTCCGGGTCTAAAGAAGAACTTGGTCTTGGTCGCTATGTTGGAGGACAAAGGTTATGACGTTGTTTTCAACGAGGGAAAAGCCTTCCTGCGACATAAAACAATAGGTCAAACAAAGAGGATAGGGATTTGAGTTAAGAATATCTACAAGATGGAGGTAGACGGTTGTGCTGCAATGATGGGCAAAGCAGAAGAAGTGGTGAGCCGGGATGAGGGCAAATTCTGGCACAGGAGATTGGGCCATCTTCACCATGGTGCCTTGAATATTTTGCAGCAGATTTCTACTGGACTTCCCAAGGGTACTCTTGGGTAGTCAGATGAGTGCAAGGGATGTACTATGGGTAAGTTTGTGAATACCACATTTCATGAGAAGGAGAACCGTACTTCGGTGATCCTGGAGAGAATTCACACAGATGTGTGTGGACCTTTCTCGGTTGCTTCAACAAAAAGACACATATATTATGTTATATTTTTTTATTACTATTCTCGTAGATGCTAGATATTCTTCATGAAGAAGAAGAGAGAAACATTCTAAAAGTTCTGTGAGTTTAAAGAATTGGTGGAGAAGGATTCGGGGAAGTAAGTGAAGGCTCTGCGGAGTGATAATGGTGGTGAATATATCTCCAATGAATTCAAAGACTTCTGTAGCAAAGAAGGAATTCGAAGAGAAATCATAGAACCTCATAACCCAAAACATAATAGGGTCGCGAAGAGGAAGAAAAAAATGATTGTGGGTGCTGCACGAGCTATGCTGCATGACCAGGGCCTACCAATGCACTTGTGGGCGGAAGCATGCAACAATGTGGTTTATGTGAAAAACCGTTGTCCTCATAGAGTACTTGGCATGAGTACACTTGAAGAATATTTTACTGGTAAGAAGCATGATATTTCTCATTTGAAGATTTTTGTCTCATCTGTTTACATTCATGTGACAAAGGACGCCAGGAAGAAGCTGGTGCCAATTGTAGAAGTTCGGATATTTGTGGGGTACACAGAAACACCCCATAATTATCGCGTGTATTTTTCTAAACAGTCGAATGATTGTGGTGCGACGGGATATAAAATTTAATGAGGTAAAATCCATGAATTTGTCGCTTGATAGGGAGCTACACTTGCATGTAGAGGAGGAGCTACTTATTCCCGAAGATGAGCCTCTAGATGTGGATCAACCAAAAGAGGAGATTCATGGAGTGGAGGAGTCCACTCATGAAGAACCAAACATCAGAATAGGTAGAAAGCATATCAAACAAGCTGAGAGACTGAAGCTTGATGCAGCACATAATTTAGGAGTCCCTACATGACACCACAGATAGAGACAGTCACCTGACCGATTTACTGGATACATGGCTCTTATGAGCAAGTGTACTGTGACAAAGCCATATTATTTTGAAGAAGCAGCATAGGAGCCCACCTGGGTAGATGCCATGGTGGAGGAGTATGACTCCATTGTCAGAAACAGTGCTTGGGAGATTGTTCCAAGGCCGGTGGGTAAATCAGTTGTAGGATCAAGATGGATCTACAAGGTAAAACAAGCTACTGATGGGAGCGTCGAGAAGTATAAGGCAAGATTTTTTGCTGGAGGCTTCTCATAGATCGAGGGGATTGATTATGAAGAAAACTTTTCACTTGTCACACGGTATTCTTCCATACAGACCATCCTTTCTCTCTCAGCGCAGATGGATTGGTACATTCATCAGATGGATGTGAAAACTGCGTTCCTTAATGGGATCATTGACGAAGAGCTATGCATTGAGCAGCTTGAAGGATTTGAGATCTTCAGCAGCGAGTCACATGTGTGTAGACTCAAAAGAGAGCTATATGGGCTGAAGCAAGCACCACATGCTTGGTACACTCGGATCGACAACTATTTCACTCAGATCGATAACTATTTCACTGGACTTGGCTTCACCAAGAGTGAGGCAGATGCAAACCTGTACCAAATTGTGGTGGAGGGTAAGCTTTTAATCATGTTCTTTATGTTGATGATTTAATACTAATGGGTGATGAGCAGTTTCTACACTCATGAAAGGCAGAACTTGCAAAGGAGTTTGAGATGAAGGATTTGGGCCTCCTTCATTATTTCCTTGGATTGGAAATATGGCAGCGAGAAGGTGAAATTTTTGTGTCTCAAGACAAGTATGCTCAGGAGATACTTGGTAAGTTTCACATGGAGGACTACAAGCCCATGGATACTCCTCTTCTAGGAAATTGGAGGAAAGAGGATGCTACATCAGCAGTGGTATTGGATGCCATTGTTTATCAAAATTTGTTGGGTTCGTTCATGTATTTAGTTAATACAAGACCAAACATATGCTATGCAGTGAACCAGCTTTCACAAATGATGGTTAAGCCTACCAAGATATTTTGGAAGGCATGCAGGCATGTCCTGAGGTATCTCAGGGGAACATCCAAGTATGGCTAATGGTACAAATAGACGGATGAGGTGAAGTTTCATGGCTTCACGGATGTAGATTGGGCAGGCAGCCCAATGGATAGAAAGAGCACATCAAGAGTGGTTTTCAATATCGGATCTACAACAGTTTCTTGGTACATCCAGAAACAAAGATCCATGGCACTCAGTTCAGCGGAAGCAGAATACATGGCAGCAAGTCAAGCAGCATGTGAGGCTATCTAGATGAGGAAGATTGTGGTCAATTTGTTCGATTCTCATTTAGATCTTACAGTGATACATTGTGATAGTCAGAGTTGCATTAAACTCTCAATTAATCATGTGTTTCATGATAGATCAACATACTGATATCCGGTATCATCATATCAGAGATTGTGTGCAGCGAAAGATCATTTTGCTTCAGTACATTCCTACGGAAGATCGGGATGCAGATATTCTGACGAAGGCGCTCAATAGGAGAAAATTAGAATAGCATAGAGGCAAGATCGGGGTGAAGTATAATCCCTATCTTGTTGAGAGGGGGTGTTGAGATTCAACAATATGATGAGCTTAGTGAAAATTAAGCACCTTCACTAAGTGGGACCCGCAGGCTATTTTTAGATGTATGTCTATTTTTAGACATGGTGAGCATATTCTATAAGTTGCAGGATGCTATTTGTAGATGGTTGATCAAATGTGAAAAATAGATGAAATTATGTTCTTAGAATATTGGGCGAAGTCTATTTATAGATCGTCAATCTAAAAATATGTGCATGTCGATTATTATTAGCCCTTAATAATAATTCGACAATAAATATCAACTTATTCTCTTGGAGCACTTTATTTCAATGAAAATATTTGGCAAATTAGTGAGCTGAAGGAATTATGCAATTCCTAGGGTTATTGGTGACTGATGCATGGAGGACTCAGTTAGAACTAAAGTGGCAAAGTTATGACAGAGTTGGAAGAGTAGTTACGGGAATTGTTATTTAGTTTAACTCAGTTAGGTGAGTTAAACTCAGATGAGCTAGTTGTATATAGTCTAACTGAAAGATACACTAGTGAGAGTTCAGTGAATTAATTATTTAATTAATTCATAACTAGAGACTCACTTACAACTAAATGAATACAACAGTTAACTACTTGCATGTCAGTTCCAGTGGAGACCCAGTGGAGAGATAGGTGAAAGGGTGAGATGGACTATCTGTTGTGACTATAGTGATGCATTCAATGCATCTGATGCAAATTGGAGATTCCAATGAGGATTGTGAAGTCAAGGCAAGGCCAATTCAAATTCATTCAGGGGTATTCTTCGGAAGGGATTGTGCAGTGGAGGCAGGCTATCAAGAGACAAGAAATTGGTGCATAGATATGCAAATTTCTGCATGATAGTGTGTCATGATTGTTGATTGTACTGAGAGCTTGATGTACTAAGCTTTGTATGAGATTATTACATGATTCCATTGATATACATAATATATGATAGTTGGGGTTTTTAGCTTTAAGCTTTCCCGTTAAACAATTGTGTTTATGTGCGATTGATTTTCTTCATTAGTTTTGCAATTGGTGATTTAATTTTTGCAAAGAATTAACTGGAAAGATTTTTTGTTTAACAGAATATTAATTTTTAGATTAGGAGAGTCCGGTAATACATTAGTATTGATAAATTTCTACAATATTTGCCAATTTTGGCCTATCTTATACTGTTAAATTCTATGGAAATGTACATACTCTACTCCCTCATATTTGAATCTAATTTCTAATTTCAAGAAAATAGAATGTTGGAGTGTTTGAATTGTTTATTTTTTATGGTGAAAATGGATTCAATACCATCAAAAACCCCTAGGGGGCCCAACATCATGAAGTTTGCGAGCTATAACCTAGATTTTCAAAAAACTTAATGAGATTTTGTCATGTAGGAATTTCCATTATTTTCTTGGCTAATTTGTGGTCTCTTTAGACTAAGATTTTTAAAATTACATGTATCACTTAATTTTTATATAGATAGTCTTGGTTGTTTGTTTGGAATTAGAGGATTATGATTTTTACTTCATTCCATACTATTCATTTTTTAATCTTTATTTTATATATGCTAAATTTAGCCTATCTTATATTGCTAAAGCCTATGGAAATGTACATACTCTACTCCCTCATATTTGAATTTGCAATTTGTTAAAATCAATGATCTTACTCAAGCTATAATGTATTACTATTTTTGTTTTATGTTTACATCATATTTACCCTAAGAATTCTCCAACTAAACCAAACTACATCACATAAACATGTTAACTTCCTCAATATACGAAAAAATTGTGCTTAATAATTTCTTATTTACCATTCACTTGACCAATAACCATGCATAAGCATGTGTTCAGGTAGGTGTAGAGCTACAAATAGTTGTAAGAATGCCACTTGATGTTTGATTGTTCCTTCCTATAGACTGTAGCAATGACACATTCATATGTTATTGCATATTTGAGTATGGAACCATGTTCTCAAGAATAAACTATCTTTTAAAGATTTATAACCCAACTAATTTGACTAAGTTGTACAAACATATTTTATTAAATTATTCTTTTATGTTTAATAATTTCAATATAATTAATATAGTTATTGAAATATAGTGAAATCAATCAAATACAAATATGAAAGTAATTTTTAATTACATAATGGATAATTATGCTAATCATTATTTATAATTTTAGATATATTAAAACTTATGAAATTCTTAAATATATTCGAATATATTTACGTTATATTCAATCATTAATAAAAATCATTGACTTTTATAGTGCCATTTGAGTCATATACTTGTAGAACTTTTTATAGAATTGTTAATATCTATTTAACAACATAAATTACTACATTGCAATTTTTATATTTGGATTTAGTTTGTTGAATTTTCTTTAATTGCTAGTATTCCAAGGGGTTATACTCAATGTAAAAACATGCATTTGCATACATTCCAATGGTTTTTAGATCTATCAAGTTTTTATAGGAATAAAAATTATTGAAAAAATATTTTTCTTGGGTGCTTGTTAGATCTAGAGTTAACATCACAATCATCAATATTTTTCATAGGGATCAAAGATCTCCAAAAAAAAAAATTTCAAGTTTTTTATGCAGAAAAAATTTATTCTAGTTAATGTAGCAAAAAATTATTCACCTTATTCCAACTGCTTACTAAGCATAAAAATAATTCCACATTTCCTTCATTTTTCACAACATCAATAGAAATCCATATCAATATAAACCTCTTTATTTATCTTCATATAAAGTTGGCTTAAATTATGTTTCTTTAATTATTTATGATTGTCCCAATTTTTTTTTTTTGGTTATTAATACTTTTTTTCTTAAATGTCATATTTTATCTCTATGTTGAACAAGTACGGAATTTCACATCTCCTTCATAGTGGGTTCTGATATTAATATTATAACTCCATGTGGAATTCCATATTTCCCTCAAAGTATAAAACACTTATGGAGAAAAATGGAAATTCCTTTATCTCTCTATATAAAATTGATGTGAAGTTATGTATTTAGGTGGACAATGAAGTATTTTATTTATTGCCCACATTGAAACATTTTTTTGTTATTATTATTGTATATTTATTTAATTATACCAACAAAAATAAAAATAAATGCGGCTATTTTGACATACTATTTTTAGAATTTAAATTTAAATTTCCATAATTAGTAGGTAAATGGAGCCATAGATCAAATATTAAGATTATTTCAAAGCTATTTATGTGATTTCTCTGGGTTAAATTAAATTAATTAATTAAATAAATTCTTATGAACATGAGTTATAGTTTTGTGGGCATGTCTTATTTGCTAAACTTGGTTATTGGCTCCTTGTATTGTAATACTAATTCAAAAACTAAACAAATAACAATTTTTAGATAAGAAATCACAATCAATGTAGATTATTTTGCAGTTAATAAATAGGAAAAGTAATGTACATGAGTTATCATGCTTCATTGTACTAGATAAATTCTTATTAATAGGATGACTTCTATTAACATCATTTGGTTTATTAAAACATTTAATGATTGATTAAAATTTTAATTTCACCTAGTTAGTTACTTAAATAGTAAGACTCTTCGTTAACTGAAAATTGTAAATGTATCATGGGACCGATCATTGGGAAATGTGTTTGTTATAGAAATTTTTTCTTTCAATATAAAAGGTTGAGAGGCCTTAAATTGATGAGAGGATATGATTTCATTTTTAACATCACTTTACACTTTAATAAATGCATGTCCTATCTAATGAAAGCCACATGATCTAAATATTATATAGAGAATTAGAATCATCTAATAAATTAGGATATACTGAAAAATAAGTGTAAGATGAAATAATGTAAAAAGAATCTTGTCAATGAATAGTTTTCATGTATGATTTTAATTCAGAATTTTGTGTATTTTATTCTTCTTTTAGAAAGAATTACCCAGTAAAAAATGGTATGCTTTACTTAAAAATATAAAATTTTAACATTAACTACAATATGATCATGTTTAGAGTTCAAAGAGAAAGGTAAGAGAACACAAGTATAGTTTTTCAATATGAGAAGATTCAAGGGTTGTTTCTGATAGAGAATTACTAAAATACTAAATAATATAATTTCTATGAAGTTGATATTGAATCCCATGAGTTGTATTATGAGAAAATTTCTCTAAACTATTAATAAAACTTTTAGTTTCTATTTGTTATTTGTTAATGTAGTTGTAGTATTCTCTAAGATATGACAAGTTTATTTCCCCTTTAAAGAACATGATGATATATAAGAACAATAAGAAGTTACATGTACTTATTGTAAAATTTCAAGTTGCTTTTGATCAAAATCTACTAGAGTGGATAGAGTTATTAAACATTGTTGTTCTTCTACAACTTCTAAATATTTTAAATTAGTTTGTAATTGATTACTATTATTTCATATGAGCTATTTTTTTGATGGGATAGTACAATCCTATCTTCAATTCAATTTATTTTATTTGAATCTAAGTATGTGTTTATGTGGTTCTAGTAAATACTTATTAACTATGTATGCATTATAACTATGATTTATCAATTCATTTTAATCATACATTCAATTTTGGTCCATTCACCTTGTTCTTTACTGAGATTGAGAGTGTTCCCTCTCTTTCTGAAGATAAGTTAGACGAGTTAGTTTTAGAATCATGATAGAATAACTCTCTCTTTCTTTTTCATATTATCCTAGGATGCTAGAAAAAAAGATAAAAAAAGTATTCATTTAGTGGAAATGGGGAATGCATACTTGTCAAAATCACCATCACAAAAGGATACAAGTTTAATTTGGAACTATCTCCCTAATGTTTCCTTGGTAAGATATAATTAGAAATTACCTGTGTCCAATTGAAAACTACTTTAGTTCATACATACATACATACATACATACATACATACATACATACATACATACATACATACATACATACATACATATATATATATATATATATATATATATATATATATATATATATATATATATATATATATATATATATATATAAGTTAAGAAACATAAGATAGCTAGGAATGTAGTAAATTGTCCAAACCAACAAATCTTGAAAACATCCAAGGAAAGTCCAAATATGGTTCAAACAACGTCCATGTGTCAATTTGTGAAGGAATAATTGACCCAACTAAATTTTGTGCCAGAAAATCCTTTAGTAAATTTGTTCCACCATTGTTAGAACCCTCTTGGAAATATTGAGAGGGGGCTGAATCAATATTTATTTCAATTGCTATATTATGCGAGTTAAGATTTTTATCAAACCAGAAAGTAAGAAATGAAACAAAAATAATTCTATTCACGCAGGTAATAAGGACTCCAATCCTCTTTTACAACAAAATCAAACTGTAACTTGTGCAATAATATCTCTTACCATTTCAAAGATACAACCTTCAACTTGGTCAAAATGAGAACTCCAATCCAGGCAACAACTCCAACTTTTTCAAACCAAAAATTTACATGAAAGACCTACTTCAAAAGTGGTCCAAAATTAATTCAACAATGCTAAAAAATATTCAAGCACGTGACTAAAGTCTCATTCAATAAAGCTACTACTCCACCAAAGTTTCACTAACAATGCTTCAAGGAGTGCTTCACCAATGCATATCTTCGTGCTCCAAGGATGATAAAACAAAAAATTTGCACAATAAGTCCTCCAAATATCATCTAATGATGGCTTCAAGGTCTTCAACTCTATTCTAAAGAATACAAGATAGGATCAAATAGTGATCTTAATTATGCTCCAAGTCTCCTCTTATTCCAACCCACATCTGCCCTCAAAATAGGACTTATGTGTGAGCTACACGGTCCTATCATTAATTCTATCACCATTGAAGTAATTTGTAACATTCCAAAATAGGAAAAGCAACAATATAGGTCATAAAACTGGAAATATGCAAAAGTATCAATAGATTAAAACATGAGACAACCATAGATACATTCCATTATGATTATTAGCAAAAAATAAGTACAAAGTCTTGAGAAAAAGCTCACTGAAGCTGGGCAAACAAGCCTCCCATGAAACAATACATCAAAATGTGAAATGCTGCTAAAAATGTAATGCCGGAATACTATAACTGCACTATCTATGAGAGAGTAGAAGAAGCTAGAAAATGGATATCTATATATATATATATATATATATATATATATATATATATATATATATATATATATATATATATATATATATATATATATATATATATATCCAAAAGTGTCAGGAATAGAGATATAATCTCCAAAACTAATTTCCAAGACAACCCAGAAAGGGTTTCCGGAAATACCCAAAATACAAGAATGAAAAAATGCAGCCCTAGGGATGAATAATCACTGAAACTCAATAGCTGATAGGAGGTGGCTGATATGATGTAGAATATGAATGGAAATCCTCGAATAGAATTTTTGGATGAAGGGTTGATTCCCTCACTGGAAATCTAACTCCTCAGCTAGGGCATTAAACCCTCTGGTGGAGCTACTCACTGAAATAATGCAGTCCCTGAAGGAAACTGCATCGTAGCTGATGGTAGCTACTTATCCTGATGCTAAATAATGAAATTAAGCTCAAGGAATCTCCTATATAGCCTCCCGGATGAAGGGCTACTCCCTCCACTGGAAAACAAGCTCAGAAATGGGGTTTCTCAACCCTCCACTACTGCAACCCTGCAACACAACTTAACCCTGGAATAGACTACACTATGGATGATGGCTGAAGCTTGGAAAAATGCTAGATAGTTGAAATGATGCTCAAGATAACTCTCCTGAGTAGGCACTCGAAGTCCCCTGAGGATGAGGGTGGTATTCCCCCTCAGGAACACCCTTGTGCTAAAAAACACCGCATACTCTGTTAAACAACTGAAGCGTTCATAGACATGTAAAATGAAAGATATAGATCTAAAAAGATAAATAATCAATAATAAAAATCATGTATTATATGGTTGCCATCCTCTTCCTTTTATACTTAGTGACCTTCCTCACCCTGGGTCCCACTCATTAAAGGAGTTACTCTCATGCATACACTCATCCTAAATCACTACATTGTCCTCCATTAATCCTTCACTATATCCATAAAAACATTGCTGATTTGGTCAACATTGACCTTGTCCACATGCTTTAGCCCCTTTTCACACCTCAAGGTGCTTTATTCAGCTAATACAATGATCCACATTCACATTCGAAATGGTTTTATTCCTACTAAAGAGATTTATGGGTCTCCCTACCCAATTATTCATCTATCTAAATGAAAAAAAGAAAAAATTAATATTCCAATTAGCTGCAAGCTAATTTTGGAGTATTATAGTCCTCCCCTCCCAAATGTTGCTTTTCCTCAAGAAACTGTAAGGATACTAAAAAATCTCCTCTTCTCCTCTTATAGCCTCCTCATCTAGTACTCTCCACCGTTGAACCAGATGCTCCCCAATTAATCTATCTTCTAATGGCTCCTCTGAAATGTGCAAGTTAGCCTTTGGTAGATAAACCAAATAGCTCTCATCATGCAGAAGTGGGAGATATATGGAGAAAACTATATGCTATCCATTGACCTCCTCAAGGCATGAGAGGTGAAAAATTTTAGGGACCTCAATCCCAATGAGAAACTCCAATCCCCATGCTATCATCCAAACAAATATCCATCCTGGGTAACTCATAGAAGAACTCATCAATCCCCTGCTTCTACAATGTATAGGGCTGTATGGTTGAAAATGAGAAATCAAATTGTTCAACCCATGCTATCTCTCTCTCCATTTATGATAGGTATGGAGCTGTTGATCTTGGGATGAAATAATGTGGTCCTCAAAAAGCCAAAAGGCATCCGGACTCTCATGATCCCACTCTTTGGTTTGAGGAACCTCTCTTGCCCAAGCCATCCCACATATAGTGAATATAATGTCATAACCATATGGGATCGAAGAGGAAAATAGACTAAGTTTCATATAACATGCTGGATGGTGACAATAGTCCCTCAAATGAGACCAATGCTTTTCTACTCCTAGCTATCTCATAACATGATATAATAGGTGGTCATTCAACCACTTTCTTGCTGCCATTAGCTTCTCAAAAGGTTGAAATTAGTAAAGGTAATTTGGTGTTAACTGAATGTAACCCAAACAAAACAATTATTGCCCAAAGCCCTCTAGAAAGTGGCCATTCCCATTATTGAATGTAGACCCAAAAGGACCATGAAATCCAAAGAGAGGCTTACTTTCTTGTGGAGAAATGTGCTGCAATTGTATGGAAAAGGAATGTACATAAATGGTTAGTTGATCAATAAGCATAAAAACACAATCCTTACCATATATGGTTAGAAAGTTGGTGAAGAGGTCCATAGATGAGCGTTCCCATCTCCCCATCAAAATGGGAAGTGGTTGTAATAACCTTGCAAGGTGGTTTCTTTCCTCCTCATACATCAAGAAAAATACATACCTCCTAATATGTTGGAGCACATCCTCTTTGAGACCCTCCCAATAGAATCTCTCCGTAATGGTGTGATAAGTCTCAATGAAATCTGCATGCCCGGAAAGGAGTGCCTCATGTGCTGCATGTAGAATCTTCTCCTTGAGCTTAGAGTCTCTAGTCAAGTAGATTTAATCCTGGAAATAGATGACTCCATTGACCACTCTATACCTCCCATGTGTCACTTGCCCATCAAGAACCTTACATGTGAAGAGGTTCTTGGAATTATCCACCAATAGCTGTGACTCCCAATATGGGTCTATACTCATCAATGATAGTGCTTATGATTTCTGTAATGGAGTATCTGTCACATAATAGTTTCCCTCTTTGACATGCTTAATGCCAAAGCCACATGCCGAAGTACTGCTATCCCACTTTTGCTACCTCCTTTGCAGCTGATCTTGCCCAAGACAAGACTGAAGTATATGGATGTCAACCTCCTCTTAAAAGGCATTTCCCATCAAAAAATTCCATATTTTGGCCAATGCATGCAAGAGTGTCAATAACCTCTTGTCATATTCAGAAATATTCCTCATGTGTGGAAGTATCATTTGCTTCTCCAAATCTATGGAGTAGCCCTTTGACACCATACTTGTGCCAGAACACACTCCTGAATCACTGTCTTCCAATGCAAGCCACTGATTAGGAGATGGCAATGAAAATATCATATTATTTCTCATCCCTTCCTTGAACCAATCAGTTGTTCTCTGTGTTGTTCTCACTTCTCCCAAGGCTCCTTCCTCAGCCAGATCCATGAATGATGTACTATGTTGTGGGAACTATTTGATTATCTCCCAATTAGGGGGAATTCCTGGTGGATTGCCTCCATGTAATGAGACATCAAGTTCTAAAGTAGACTACATATGTGAGTGTATTGATTTGTCACTTCTTTCACTGCGGAAATTAGCCTCCTTATTCTATGCATAAACCTCTTGAAATGGGTAGGGATGTATGTTACCAATCACTTGATGCTGGCCCTCCTTCTCTTCTCCTCCTTTCATTTTCAAAGTCTCATATTCTAACGTGTCCTTCTCTAATATAATCAACCCATGCACACCCAATGTCATATTGGTGTCAAGAGCGTTGACCACAAAGATGTCATCTATCATGGTGTATGTCCTCAAAACTGTAGTCAATGCTGGAACATACTTCCTCTTCTTATTAGTTTCATTGTCTGTCAATACTGACACATGTTGCTCCTAGATTGTACCTTGATCTTCATATGTGAGATCCTTTGGAACTTATTGCAAAGATACAAGGGCTCCTATAGTTGAAGCAATTACTTCATCTCCATCTCCAAATGGTGGTGGAACTCCTCTTGCTATTACAACACTGGTGGCTCCTTCTAGCTTTTCCTCTTCCTCCTCATCATTATTGGATAATGCATCATCATCATTAAGGGATCCTTTGTCTTCATCCCTCTTGAAGGAGGAATATTCATGTCTTTCTCTTGATAAGAGAGCTCTTACTGAAGTGGGGCTCTTGCCCTTGGCAAGGTATTTTGCAAGTCTCTAACCCCTTCAACAACATTTTGGAGTGGAGTTGGTTTAGTGGTCCCTACCAACTCATGCAAAGGTTCTAAGTGATTGGGCTTGGATATCTCAACCAAAGAAGTTTTTGAATGTTTTGTATCAAATATTTTCATTAAACTCCTAGTGAAATTTGCATAAGTAGTTACATATGCATGACTCAATCAAGAAAATTCATAAAAACACCAATCATGAGCCTTACCTTCAAGGTGAAACACTTCTACCTTAATGGCCTCCTTTTCTGAAACTTGAAGCAGCTGAAAATATATGTCCACCTTCCTTACCCAAGCCTTAGCTGTGCACTTGGGTGACCCATCAAAAGTAGGCAAAAAAAATCTACCCAAAGTGTGATGCATGCACCTTTTTCTTCTATTGTGATTATTGGGTCTTCTATTTTCTTTGATTTTGAAAAACCCTTGCACATTTAGATGCTCCTTGAATCTCTTAGACTGAGATTAATATTCTTGGAGATAGTAACCAAGAGTATCCCCCTTTGGTGTATCTCCTTCTTCTTCTTCTCTTGCTAAGAATGTAGGCATGGTAAAGCCTTGTGGATATGATTTTCAGGCTGAATTCTCACACCCATAATGTGACATACTGGAGCTTTCTTCATGTAAAAAACCTCTTGGAGAATCTCTATATATCTCCATCCTCTTCTCTTTGATGTCTCTGTTAATACCCTGCATAGTTTGGAGAAGAAGCTTTGAAAACTCCTTTCCCTTCATTCCTCCTGATAATAGAGTCTTGCCTTTATCTCTTCTGCAAATATTATCCTTTCTATGAGAAAAATATTCTTCTCTTGATGACATTGATGTGATGTCTCACAGGCTAAGCTAATATTATGCTCTGATTCCACTGTAATATTCCAAAATAGGAAAAGTAGCAATATAGGTCATAAAACTAGAAATATGCAGAAATATCAATAGATTAAAACATGGGACAACCATAGAGACATTCCATTATGATTATTAGTAGAAAATAAGTACAAATTTTTGAGTAAAATATCACTCAAGCTAGGAAAACAAGCCTTCGATGAAACAATACATCAAAATGTGAAATGCTGCTAATATATGTAATGCCAGAATAATATAGCTGTGTTGTCTATGAGAGAGTAGCAACAACTAGAAAATGAATATATATATATATATATCTATATATATACTGATACAAGGCTCCAAAAGTGCTGAGAATAAATATCTAAGCTCCCAAACTGATTTCGAAGACAACCCAGAAAGGGTTTATGGAAATACCCAAAATAGGTGAATGAGAAAATGTAGCCCTAGGGTTGAATAATCACTGCAACTAAATAGATGATAGGACGTGGCTGATCTGATGTATAATATGAATGGGAATCCTCCAATATAACTCTTGGATTAAGGATGATTCCCTCACTGGAAATTAAACTCCTCGACTAGGGCATTAAAACCTCTACTGCAGCTGCTCACTGAAATAACCTAGTCCCTAAAGGAAATTGCACTGTAGCTGATGGTAGCTACTTAGATTGATGCTAAATAATGAAATGAAGCTCAAGGAATCTCCTTGCTAGCCTCTTGGATGAAGGGTTGCTTCCTCCACTGGAAAACAAGCTCAAAAATGGGGTTTCACAGCCCTCCACTACTACAACCCTGCAACACAACACAACCCTGGAATAGATTGCATTGTGGATGATGGCTGAAGCGTGGCAAAATTCCAGATAGTGGAAATGATTCTCAAGATACCTCTCTTGAGTAGGCACTCGAAGTCCCTTGAGGATGAGGGTGGGATTCTCGCTCGGGAACACCCTTGTGCTAAACATCACCACAGACTTCGCTAAATAGCTAAAGCGTGCATAGACATGTCAAATGACATATCTATATCTAAAAATATCAATGATCAATAATAAAAAATAATGTATTCTATGGCTGTCATCATATTCCTTTTATGCTTGGTGAGCTTCCTCACCCTAGGTCCCACTCATTAAAGGAGTTACTCTCATGCATACACTCCTCCTAAATGACTGCACTATCCTCCATTAATCCTCCACTATCTCCATAACAACATTATTTATTTGGTCAACATTGACCTTGTCGACATGCTTTAGTCCTTGTTAACACCTCAAGGTGCTTTATTCAGCTAATAAAAGGATCCACATTCAAATGAGAAGTGGTTTTTTTCCTAATAAAGAGATTTATGGGTCTCCCTACCCAATTATTCATCTATCTAAATGACAAAATAAAAAGTTAATATTCCAATTAGATGCAAGCTAATTTTGGAATATTACATAATTTAGGAAGCAGTGAGTGAGAGGAGGGCTCAAAATTGTAGAGGTCTAAAATATTTCCTATAGTAAACCTATTGATTCATCTCTTAAATGTCTAGGAAATATCGAGATGGTGATGTATGAAGAAATTTATTCACCCCAAGGAAATGGAATTCTAGGAATCAACCTCATAATTTATTCCAAAATTAACAAAATACTGCAAAAGGGAGTATTTCTCCCTCGGCCTAGTCAAGAGATCACATAATTTGTAGTGTTGTGTGGAAACAATAAACTACTTATGCAATAACATTCATTGCAAAAATTGAAGTGGCAAAGGTCTGCAGTGAAAATCCTAATTCAATACAAATATTCGGGTAGCTAATGAACCTTACTATTCGCATAAAATTTTAGAGTTTATCCGCTACCAGGAATTAAGAAAAAATCCGTTTGTAGTATATACATGGTGAGATTTTTGTCACATTGAAAGGCCACCCACTTGTGGACAACCCAGCCTTGAGGTACGCCAACTGCTTTGGTAATTCATACATTTCTAATTCACAGGTTGTTGTCATTTCTCATTTCCTTCATCTCACACCATTTGGAGAGCGATGGATATACATTGTGAATGTTAGAAACATTGTTACAGGACAATGCTTGGCAAAGATTAGTTCATAAAATCCAAATTCTTCTAAAATCAGAAAGGTGGTATTGAAAGATGCAATCAATGTGTTGAGATTCAATAAGATGATGAGCTTAGTGAAAAGAGTCACCTTCACTAAGTGGGCCCGCAGGCTATTTTTGGCACAAAGTCTATTTTTAGACATGTCGATCATATTTTATGAGTTACAGGATGCTATTTTTGGATGGTTGGTCAAGTTGGAAAAATAGATGGACTTCTATTTTTAGACATATTGGGTGGAATCTATTTTTAGATTGCCAGTCTAAAAATAGATATGTCGAATATTATTAGCTCTTAATAATATTTGGACTCTAAACATTATCTTATTCTCTTGGAGCACTTTAGTTAAGTTCACAGATGTGGCACAGTAGTTGACAGAAGGAATTACGTTATTCCTGAGGATTAAGTATAGCTATTACATGGAGACTTCAGTTAGAACTCATGTGACAGAGTTTGGTGGAGTTATAGAAGTAGTTTATGGAGCTGTGATCAATTTAACTCAGTTAGACACAGTTGAGCTAGTTGTATCTAGTCTAACGGATTGATACACTAGTGAGAGTGGTGTGAATTAATTAGTTAATTAATTCACTAAATAATAACTCATTAATCAACTGAAGAATACATCAGTTAACTACAGTGCATGGATAGTTTCAGTGGAGACCAGTGGATAGATATGTGAAAGAGAAAGTGTGACTATCAGTTGTGACTATAGTGATGAATTGATTGCATCCAACACTCAGTGGAGATGCCAATGAGGATTGAATGAGAAATGTTGGGGAAATTCAAGTTCATTCAAAGCCATTCTTCAGTATGGATTGCGTAGTAGAGGCAGGCTAGCAGGTGGCAAAGATCGGTGCATGGATTTGCAAGATCAAGCCTGATTAGTGTGTAGCGATTGTATTGTACTGAGAGCTTGTGAGAAGATTTGTATGAGGATTGTTACATGATCTCTATGACATATATTATATACAAATATTTGGGGTTTTTAAGCTTCAGGCTTTCCCGTTAAATCACTGTGTTAATGTGTGTGAATTTTTATGGTTTCATGTGTGCATTGCAATTGTGTTTATTTCTGCATGTGATGATCAATGGTGGAATAGATTATGTATTGTGCATGAAGTTAAAATAGTGTGTGATCAGAATAATATTGGTATATAATGCATTAGTTATATAATTTCTACATGGTATCAGAGCATTGATCATTGGAGTAGATTGCAATTATTGAAGTGGTTGAGTTTTGTGCTGGTGGAATTCGAATTTGCAGTAGTGTTTTCTTGGTGTCGAAGTTGAGATGTTTTTCAACAGATTGCAATTAGAGTATTCCCTTGAGGGCAGCTCTAATTATGTTGCATGGAAGGATAGGATGGAGGCGGTGTTGGAGGATAATGGGTTGAAGGAGTTCATAGATGCAGAAATTCCAAAACCTGCTTCTAGCGATGCTGCCGCACTTGATGCATGGAAAAATAAGACAACAAAATGTCGAAGGATTCTGTTGGAAGGTGTGAAGGATCACATAGTGTCCAGCCTTCATGGTAAAGCTTCTCTATTCTTGATTTGGAAAGCTTTGAAAGACTTGTTCCAAAGCAAGAGCGACCAGAGGAAGTTGGCGCTCAAAGACAAGCTCAGGAAAATAAAAATGGGGAAGGGCAAGAGTATACTCAAGTACCTCACGAAGTTCGTCCAGTGCAGGTATGAGCTGGGAAGTGTGGGGGTTACAGTAGATGAAGAGGACTTGGTGAGCTTGGCTCTCCTTGGGCTTCTGAAGAGTTGGCACTCCTACGAGGACTCTGTCAATTGTCAGCAGAAACTGCCAGGATGGGAGCGACTTTGGTCAGATCTTGTGTAGGAGGAGATAAGGTGGAGTACCGGGGATGGATATTCATCGAAGAATGAAGATGAAGAAAATTACGCTTTGTCTGCCAAAGCAAGGAAAGGGAAGGGAAAGAAAAATTGTTCTCAATCCGATGTGAAAGGCAAGAAGGAGGACTCATCCAAGGTGAAGTGCTTTCACTGTCACCAACACAGACATTAGGCCACTAATTGTCCACAGAAGAAGAAAAATAAGTAGGCTGCTGGATCTATAGCTGGAGAGGCCTTAGCCTCGCAGTTTTAGCTGTATTTTTCACTGATAGCATGCTTGGTCTCAATTATGATGGGTTTAGTGTGGTTTCTTGACAGTGGTGCATCTTTTAATATGACTGGAGACAAATATTTGTTCAGTGATCTGGATGAGAAGAATCTTGGAGTGCACATCGAGATGGGCGATGATGGTAGATACAGTGTGACTGGTATCGGGACCATTTCCTTTGAGAGGGAGTCTGGTAAACCTTTCATATTGAAGGATGTCATGCATGTTCTAAGATTGAAGAAGAATTTGATCTCTGTGGCTATGTTGGAAGACAAGGGATATGATGTTGTCTTTAGCGAGGGAAAGGCTTTCCTGTGCAGTAAGGAAACTGGTGAAACCCAGAGGATAGGGGTTCGAGTTAAGAATCTTTATTAGTTGCAGGTATATGGTTGCGCAGCAATGGTAGGAAAAGTAGGAGGAGTGGTGAGCCAGGATGAGGGCGAATTGTGGCACAGGAGATTGGGCCATCTTCACCATGGCTTTTTGAAAATTTTGTAGCAGATTTCTACCGGGCTTCGCAAGGGTACACTTGCACAATCAGATCAGTGCAAGGGATGCACTTTGGGAAAATTTGTGAAAGCCACCTTTCATGAGAAGGATAGTCGCGCCACGATTATCCTTAAGAGAATTCACACAGACGTGTGTGGACCTTTCTCAGTAGATTCGACAGCAAAGCACAAGTATTATGTGATATTTGTTGATGAATTTTCTCGTAAGTGCTCGATCTTCTTCATGCAGAAGAAGAGAAAGACATTATCAAAGTTCTGTGAGTTCAAGGCACTGGTTGAGAAAGAGTCGGGGAAGCAGGTGAAGGCTCTAAGGAGCGATAATGGTGGTGAATTCATCTCTGGCTAATTCAAGGACTTTTGCAGCGCAGAAGGAATTCGAAGAGAGCTCATAGCGCCTCATAACCCACAGCAGAATGGGGTTGCAGAGCAAAAGAATAGAACGATCATTGGTGTTGCACGGGCGATGTTGCATGACCATGGCCTTCCCATACACTTGTGGGATAAGGCATGCAATATTGTGGTTTATGTGCAAAACCTTTGTCCTCATAGAGTACTTGGCATGAGTACACCCGAAGAGGCATTTTCTGGTAAGAAGCCTAATATTTCTCATTTGAAGATTTTTTGCTCACCAGTTTACATTCATGTGAAAAAGGATACCAGGAAGAAGTTGGAGCCGACCGCAGAGGTTGGGATATTTTTGGGGTACACAGAAACACCCCACAACTATCGTGTGTATTTTCCAGACAATCGGAAGACTATTGTGCGACGAGATATCAAATTTCATGAGGAGAAAGCCATGAAGTTGTCACTTGAGAGGGAGCCCACTGCGCTGGGTGCAGAGCGGAGGAGCTATCTCGGCGATGAGGCCTCCCAAAGACTGGGATTGGCCACAAAGAAAGGAGGTTCATGGAGTGGAAGAAACCACCACAGCTGTCAAACATCGCAGGGCGGAAGCAATACTACGTAATTGTTGACCGGACCTCATGCATGTAATATCAGAGGAGCACCTACACTGCAGGCGATAGACGCCACCCCGACCGATATACTGGATACATGGCTATGATGAGAAAGTGTATCGTGACAGAGCCATCCTCTTTCGAGGAAGCTGTGGAGGACCCTGCATGGGTAGATGCCATGGTGGAAGAGTATGATTCGATTGTCAGAAACAGTGCATGGGAGATTGTCCCAAGGCCATAAGGGAAATCAGTGGTAGGTTCGAGATGGATCTACAAAGTGAAGCAAGCATCTGACGGAAGTGTGGAGAATTACAAGGCAAGATTTGTTGCCCGAGGCTTCTCACAGATTGAGGGGATCGACTATGAAGAAACCTTTGCACCTGTCGCAAGGTATTCTTCCATACGGAGCATCCTTGCTCTCTCAACACAGATGGGTTGGCACAATCATCAGATGGATGTGAAGACTGCGTTCCTCAACAGAGTCATTGAGGACGAGGTGTACATAGAGCAGCCTGAAGAATTCGAAATCTTCAGCAGTGATTCGCATGTGTGTAGGATCAAAAGAGCATTGTATGGGCTGAAACAAGCACCTCGTGCTTGGTACACACGGATAGACAGTTATTTCACCGGACTTGGTTTTACCAAGAGAGCATCCTAACCTGTACCAGATTGTGGTGGAGGGGAAGCTGTTGATCATCGTACTGTATGTAGATGATCTGATTTTGACTGGCGATGAGCAGTTGATACTTTCATGCAAGGAGGATCTTGCACGAGAGTTTGAGATGAAGGACTGGGGCATCCTTCATTATTTCCTGGGATTGAAGATTTGGCAGCGCAGCGGAGGACTGTTTGTTTCTCAGGGCAAGTATGCCCGGGAGATTTTGGAGAGGTTCAACATGCAAGGCTGCAAGCTTGTTGACACTCCTCTTCCTGGTGGTTGGAGGAAGGAGGATGCTACTTCAGCAGAGGTAGTGGATGCCACTGTCTATCGACAGTTGGTGGGGTCGCTTATGTATCTGGTCAATACACGACCCGATATATGCTATGCTGTTAACCAGATTTCGCAAGCTATGGTTAAGCCTACCAAGCTCTTTTGGAAGGCAGGCAAGCATGTATTGAGGTATCTCAGAGGCACATCGAGATATGGACTGTGGTACGAACAGTCGGATGAGTTGGAACTGCATGGCTTCACAGATTTAGATTGAGCAGGGAGCCCAACAGACAGAAAGAGCACATATGGAGCGATTTTTAATATCGGGTCGATAACAGTTTCTTGGTAAATAATATGAAACAACAAAGATCTCAGAGACTCGGGGCCTCATTGAGGGTTATATATTTGTAAGTCATTGCATACATTTCTGGGGAGGATGAGGAAGATCCTGGTCGGGTTGTTTGGTTCACACTTAGATCCTACTGTGATATATTGTGATAATCAGAGTTGCATTAAACTCTCGGTTAATCGAGTATTTCATGATAGATCTAAACATATTGACATCCAGTACCATCATATCAGAGATTGTGTGCAGTAGAAGATCATGTTACTATCTTACATTCTTACGGAGGATCAAGATGCCGATATTCTGACGAAAGTGCTCACCAGGAGCAAATTCGAATACCATAGAGACAGGATCAGGGTGGCATATAATCCCTATCTTGTTGAGAGGGAGTGTTGAGATTCAACAAGATGATGAGCTTAGTGAAAAGAGTCGCCTTCACTAAGTGGGCCCGCAGGCTATTTTTGGTGCAAAGTCTATTTTTAGACTATGTCTATTTTTAGACATGTCGATCATATTCTATGAGTTGCAAGATGCTATTTGTGGATGGTTGGTCAAGTTGGAAAAATAGATGGACTTCTATTTTTAGACATATTGGGCGGAGTCTATTTTTAGATTCCTAGTCTAAAAATAGATATGTCGAATATTATTAGCTCTTAATAATATTTGGACTCTAAACATTATCTTATTCTCTTGGAGCACTTCAGTTAAGTGCACAGATGTGGCACAACAGCTGACAGAAGGATTTACGCTATTCCTGAGGGTTAAGTGGAGCTATTGCATGGAGACTTCAGTTAGAACTCATGTTACAGAGTTTGGTGGAGTTATAGAAGTAGTTGATGGAGTTGTGTTCAGTTTAACTCAGTTAGACACAATTGAGCTAGTTGTATCTAGTCTAACTGATTGATACACTAGTGAGAGTGGTGTGAATTAATTAGTTAATCAACTCAATAAATAATAACTCATTAATCAACTGAAGAATACATCAGTTAACTACAGTGCATGGATAGTTTCAGTGGAGACCAGTGGATAGATAGGTGAAAGAGCAAGTGTGACTATCAGTTGTGACTATAGTGATGCATTGATTGCATCCAACACTCAGTGTAGATTCCAATGATGATTACATGAGAAAGGCTGGGGTAATTCGAGTTCATTCAGAGTCATTCTTTAGCAAGGATTGCGCAGTAGAGGCAGGCTAGCAGGTGGCAAAGATCGGTGCATGGATTTGCAAGATCGAGCCTGATTAGTGTGTAGCGATTGTATTGTACTGAGATCTTGTGAGAAGATTTGTATGAGGATTGTTACATGATCTCTATGACATATATTATATACAGATAGTTGGGGTTTTTTAGCTTTAGGATTTCCTGTTAAATCACTGTGTTAATGTGTATGAATTTTTATGGTTTCATGTGTGCATTGCAATTGTGTTTATTTCCGCATGTGATGATTAATGGTGTAATAGATTCTATATTGTGCATGAAGTTAAAATAATGTGTGATCAGGAGAATCTTGGTATATGACGCATTAGTTATATAATTTCTACACAATGCATTTGGATACAATGACAAGACTCACCAATTTTTTACTGGAAATGAAAGAGGACTTTGTGGTGTTTGGTCCAACTAACTCCACAACGATGCAGGAGACGTTAGAAGCTACTTAGAGGACAAACTAGAAAAGTAAGCACAATTTTCATTACTCTATTTTATATTTCTGTTCTATGTTTTGAAGGTTCCTGGTCCAATTTTAAGTTGTGATTTTAGCTCAATTTGAATGTCACTTTAATGTTCTGGAACCATTTATATATTTTAAAAAAATCTTGGGATATGTTTATTTTTCTTTATATTTTATGATGGATTATTTCATAAATGTAAAATTTTTGAAATTTATTTAATATAAAAGTTAAGTTACAAAAATATTTTCTATATTTAAAAGTAAATTTATAATAATAATATATAATAATTATATTATTATTGATGTTTTATTTATTTATTGTATAATTATGATATTGCTATTAGTTTTTTTAATGTTTAATTATTATTATTATTTTTGACACTTAGGAACCAACAATCGAGATAGTGCAATATGAGAAGAAGACATATGGAGGAAGCTAATAAATTTGCTACTGTAATAACAATAGATCTAGCGCAATGAGGAGTTTGAAGACCATTGAAATCATTTTTTTTCCCTAAGTAATTGGATAGATGGAAAATGATAGCATTAGCATTTTAAGGGGAGGTCATCCCTCTAAGCAAACATAAGCAGATTGATAGAAATCCTAAAAGATTTTGGGCTGAAAATTTGTTGATTCATGATTGAAAAAAGATTAAGGAAAGAAAGCACACAATGTTGTAGGTAGAAGAATTACATAAAAAGGTAATTTTGTTACAGGAAGAGGAGTATTGTTGGAATATGTAATTCCTACTTGTCTTAGTTGTGACTTTCTATGTAAGGAGTCTGTTGCTATTCCATAGTAGTTAGCTAAATCTATATGTTTCTAGTTTGTTGTGTGGTTGAGATATTCTCTCAACCAACTTATTGTGTGTCCAAGATAGTTTCCATATCTTGAGACAACACTTCATGTATATATGTAATCTTATTTGATTAATAGAATATAGCGTGCATGTTCAGATTTTATTTTGGTATCATAGCCTGTGAGGGCCCTTGGACCTTCTTGGGCCAAGGAAAATAATTGAGTGTATTTGTTTTAATATTTAGTTTGTCCATCGAGTGCAAAGTTCTGAAATTTTAGGGAGTGTGATGTTGTGCATCCAAAATTGATTCTGTTTGTTGATTAGTTGGATATTGGAGCAGCGGTGTGAAATACTTTCAGCCTCTAGAAAGAGTGGTGTAGTGGAATGGATGGAGAATAATTTTGGTGAGTTGCATCTAAAATGATTGTAGAGTCATTGAGTCATGAGGTTCTCGATCCAAGGGCAAGTCAGAGAAAAACTCTTCTGTTGGCTTCGATGGACATGATAATCCGTTGATGCGTCATGAGTGTTTCAGAGGTATTCCCTGGAAACAGAGGGTCTTTGCAAGCTCAGAGAAAAATAGAAACATAAATGGCTAAGAAAAATTGATGTAAAGAAGTTATAGCTTGCAATAAAAGATGTTATATCCTATCATGTTTTTTGATTGCATCTACAATTTCCAAGATATGTGAAGGCCGACTACGAAAAAATTGTTAGAGTTGGAACTCGACAGATTACTATGAGAATATGTTTTACCCGTCAAGATCGATCTTCACTAGAAGCAGGTTTTTGGAATCTGAGCATTCCTATGGCCTCATCAAATTCACCTGTGAATTCATTCCTTTAAGTATTTTCCAAGTCTTTTTCGGAGCAACCTGTGGTAGTAATAGGCAGACCCGCACAAATCTGGAGTTCACTTCATGTACATGCTAATGGTATGCGTAGAAGCAATGCAATGTGCTAAATTGGCAATCATGCATGAAATGGTTAAAGAATTGAGGGGTGACGAGCAAGGTTTCTTGATGTTTCTCCTCAACGTGACACTTTTCAGTTCAACGAGAATGACCCCTTATTCAATTTTCTGTGATTTCATGAAGGATTTCATAAAGTGATTGGCTCGTACGTGTATGGAATTATGGTAAGTGTTTTGGATTATTCAAGTTTTTTTATTGAGTTTAGCAAGCTCAATGGGTGGTGATTTTGTTAGAATTGGATACTCTAGTAAATCACACTTATGTAATATGTAAATCCAATATAACTGATGGAAAATGACACTAAATATGCCAAAGTCAATGTTGTGGATGATATGGACAATTTCAAAAGATGAGGTAAAGGAGCAGCAACATCGATTATGATGGACAACTAGTCAAAATTGTGTGATTTTTTGTGCATTTGTGGAATAGACTCTTGATGATGGTCACATATATTTATTAGCAAGTCTAGGATTTTTTTTTGTAGTGGTCTTTGTAAAGTATGTACCTAGTAACTCCAAGAGTTGGAGTATGTAATGTAAGCGTGATGAGGAATGTGTACCCCCATAAAGTTCGTGGTAATCTAAAAACCACTTTGTTTTTGTGGTGTTGGTTTTTGGTAAGCCAGAAACCACATGTGAGAGTGAAGTGGATAGGGATTCCTGTTGGCATGGTTGAGGGTGAGCCAAGAAAACCCTGGGCCTAGTTGAGTCAAGTCTTTGAGTTGAGCCTTAGTGGATACAGAGTCATCCTGGCTATAGATCCTTTGTGGCTACAGTGACCCAGTGGAAACATAGGAGCCTTAGTGCTCATAGTTTCAAAGTATAGGTGTTCTAAAAAAACACCTTACTCACACGAGAAACTTGGTTTCTCATAGGTCTCAACAAGTTGAGCACAAATCTATCAAAACTTAATCCGATAAAACCCACGATGAAGATGTTGGAGGGGTATTTGTAGGTACAGTTACATGTATGCAGTGATAATGTTTGACATAACCATGTATGCGAAGGATATCCTACAAGGCTAGCATTAGTAGCGGTTGGCACCCATGCATTCGAGTGGATGGTTGCTCCTTTATATGAATGTGGACATATCCTTTTTGTTATGTCTGACCACAACTAGATTTTGCAGATTGATATTGAGACTAGTTATTAAGGGGGTGTGTTGGAATATGTAATTCCTACTTGTCTTAGTTGTAACTTTCTATGTAAGCAGTATGTTCCTATTCCATAGGAGTTATCTAAATCTATATGTTCCTAGTTTGGTGTGTGGTTGAGATATTCTCTCAACCAACTTATTGCGTGTCCAAGATAGTTTCCCTATCTTGAGACAACACTTCATGTATATATGTAATCCTATTTGATTAATAGAATATAGTGTGCATGCTCATATTTTATCTAGTAGATCTACGATCTAGTAGAGAATGTGCTAAGTTGTAGATCCACTTCTTGTTCTTACCCTTTATATTTACAAGAATTTTTTTTCATTTGTAACTAACAACAATAAAAGAGAAAGTCCACATGTGGTAAGGGATGTTCAAGCTTTTCTAAATGCTTTCTACAAGGCTAGATTTTCATAAAAAAAAATTATTATGTGAGTTTTATTTGCATGATTGTGCTTGTTTTGGAGAAAGGAATTTTAATATTCTACCCTATGTGGGATATGTTCAGGTTCACTTCATTTGTACATAATCAAGTTGGCTTGAAATCCACTTGTAACATTATTGTAACATGAAATGAGGAGGATATGAAATTGATTAGTCGAAATAAATGAGGGCTTGCCAAAACAATATCCATGGCATATAATACAATTTGGCAGTTTTGAGTAACTAGGGAATTAACAATTTGTTAGTATGAATTCTTCGTCGAAGTGTACGAAAAAGAACCACTTTAGCTACGCATAACTAATAGCCCTAACAACAATAATGGCTGCAAAACATCTTCAGAATAAATGGAAAGACATTAAGAAGTAAAGTAAAGAGTTTGCTCCATGCATCCAACAGACAAGACAAGAACACGATTTTGAATGAATTTTTATATTACAGGGCACCTGGGAGGAAACAAGAAGGTGTATCCAGATCTCCTCAATGGGATGGGTTCTTTGTAGTCCTCAGCACTTCAGATCTAAGCTTTCTCTCTCTTGCAGATGTAGAAAACCCAATGTAGAAGGTAGAGCTCAATGGGAGCAAAATGGCAGAAATGAGACCAAGTGTATAGATCCAGAGTGATCTAATATGCAACAAAAGGTGCAGAATGAAGGGGAAAACCCTCCTATTTATAACAAAATATTGGGTCATTCTAGATCTTGGTGCATGATTAAAATAATGTTAATCAAATCTAGATCCACCTCTATGGAATATTTTATTATTATTTGTTGGAGGGAAAGGGACTTTGACTGGGGTCAAATCCCTTGATTAGTGAGGAATAAATAAATAAATGATTTATTTATCCTTTTAAGGAAGTGGTTGGGATATAATCAAATAAATAATGATTTATTTAATTAATAGTGGTTGATTTGGTCATATTTAACAAGGAATATTATTTAAATAACTATTCCTAGGAAATAATAAGATAACTATGGGCGTATCTCATTAATTTCTTTGTTTTTGGGTTAAACATGACTGGGAATAATAATTAAATTGTGGTTTAATTAATTATTCCTTTTGGGGTTTCCTTAATTAACATAGTGAAAGAAGTTTTACTTGGGGTAAAACTGGTCTTACATGGTGTACTTGGGTCCATCTAATAATAAAAGGTTAGATGACCAAAAAATGGTGTAACAGATTGCCCCCCAGCGTGCGAGTGTCAGGAGCAAATCGTATGACCGAAGTACGTTGTAAGAGTACGATCACCAGACAACAAAAGGGGATGTCAGAGAGAGAAGTGTGAGGTAGATAGTGTGCTGAAGGACTAGACCCTAAGGAGACGAGACTCGCAGGTGCAACAAGTCTCTGTTATGAGAGGGTACCTGTGCTGAAGGCGGCGGGGGAGGCATACCTATGCCCGCCGTGACAAAGTACAAAATAATAGTGTGTCCAGTGAACAAGGGGCCGAACCATAGAGTACAGCTGGCATAATCAAGAGCCAGATAAAAATACAATGAATAGTCTCACATACATGCCGTGCCTGGGATAACAGCCAGGACTAGTACAATATCATCTGAGTACATGAGATAAATACAACCCAAATGCCCCCTGTAAATGGGGAAGGGCTCACAAAATCTGACTGGTACATGCAAATCATAGAGGTGCTGCAAGTGGCGAAGGCCAACATCATCAAAATCTGGAGCGGCATCAAAGGCTGCAATGAAGAGGTCATCCGGGCATGTGGGGGGCTACCTGCAGGGCCACCCCCTCATGAGGGCCGAGACATCTCACACACGCCCGGGAATCATCAAGAGCTGCTGCTGGGTCACTGGACTGTCCAGTATACTCATCTCGATCATGCTGAAAGGAGCTGGAGAAGTAATCAAGTCAAAGGGAAGTGAAAGATCCCCCTGCCTGATCCGAGGCACCGAACAAGAGTGGAAGCTGGAACCAAGGTACACCGCCCTCTAGACCTTGCTTCTGGAATAAATGCGCTGATGTCGACAGAAGGAGGTCCACCGTAGGTGAGGCAATAAGAGACCCTCAACTAAGGCACGAGAGAAGAACAATAGAGCGACAGACAGACTGGCACCAATGATGATAGTGGAAAGGGGGAGGATGGAGTGGCGAATGGACGACTTCCCTTGTTAGAGCATAAAGGGCAGGAATGACATGGCAGCGACTGACACAATATCGAAAGGGATAGGGGACAGTGGGACCGAAGGTCATGATATGCGACACAAGGGAGGAACCAAGCAAAGAAGGATGGAGGGCTATAGTGGGGTGCAAAAGGACGCAGGATAGACTCCATGAATGCAATGATGACTCGACTTGGATGCTCTAAACAAGGGCGACTGTAGAGTGCTGCCACACAGTAAAGGCCCCAATGGGGGTCATAGAAACATGAGTACAAAGTGGGCACTCATGACGAAAATCAACACGAACATGGACAAGTAAGGGGGCGATGTGGTGCCCCAAGTACAAGTGTCGTAAGTGAGGAAATTCGATTTTAAGGAGTGGTGAAGTGACCCTTCATGGAAAAAATGTGTCCGGGTGAAGTATCAAATCACCAAAGACTAAGTAAAACCCATTTGAGAGCTCGGTGAGATCTATCCAGCGGTGCTGACGGTTCGTCGAACGGGGCTACGGTGTGGTCGCAGCAGTCGAAAGAAGAAACAGGGGTTCTCTTTTAATGAGGCTGTTTTCCCTCCAAAATCATTTATTTGCTATTGTTGCTGTGGTGAATGTGGAGAGGAGAGAAGGCCCTAAATCTTGCGGCGAACGTAGCGGACAAACCGACCGTTGGATTCGAGATCTGTCAGTTGGAGGTAAGAGGCCTAACCTTGCTCTTGCATTTTGATGGATTAGATTTGCAATTTAGGGCCCAACACCCCAGAAACAGCCCCTCCCTCCTCTCTACGGCCGGGTCGCACCTTTTGGGGCAAAAAGTGCGACCCAGGACGCAGGTTTGGGGGCAAAAAGTGCGACCTGGTCCAGAAATGGGCAGAAAGCTGCGTCCTGGGAGGGGAGGGGGGCTTGGTGCTGTTTGATGGTTGGGAGTTGGGTTTTTGTGTGTGGTTATGGTTTGCCCGATCTGTACCCTGACAAAGAGAATGTGTTTGTGCAGGTATGGCAGAGTTACGGGTCAACTGGAGAGAGAGGGATCCGGGAACACTTCGGGCAGAGATCCAGGCGGATCAGGGCGTCCGTCGTGTATTGGCCAGATTTGGGGTTCTCAAGTTTGTGGAGAACCCGTTGATGAGAGCAGGGGAACCATTACTGGCCCGGATTATCAGTTACTGGGATCCAGATCAAGAGATCTTTGTAGTGCAGGGGCACAGGATCGAACTGACGGTCCAGGATGTGTACTTCCTGACCGGCCTCCCACCATTGGGGATAGTGGGAGACACGCAGCCAGTGTTGCCGCGGGGGCGGCATATCATGGAGTTTGTGGAACGCCATTGTCGACCGGGTTCCCAAGTCAAGGGGACTCGGATATCGATCGGGGATCTAGAGAGGCTAGAAACCCGTGCAGTGGCCGCAGCTGTGCTGCGAATCCTGGGCACCCAGGCATTCCATCACATCACCGGTGGGCAGATGATGATAGTGGAGAGTGTGTTGAGTGGGACCTACTTTGGGTGGGCCCAAATGATGTTGGTGTCGTTAAAGCGACAGTTGTCGCTATGCAGGCGGCAGGTGAATCATGATTGCTCATATGGGACTTTGTTGTGCGCCTTCTTCTTTGAGAAGATCCCGACCTTGAGGCCTCGTGTGCATCTTCCAGATGGGGCCCGAGAGAGCCCAGGATGCGTCGTTGGGGACGACTACTCTGCAAAGGAGGAGGAGGGGCGGTCGGGCGAACATTTCGACCGGAGTTCTTTGCCCATTGGGATGAGATGCCGTTGTACATAGACGACTACCCTTATAGTGGGATGAGCTACTATGGGGATCCGGATTTGCCACTTCCGGCTGGTCGAGTTTGGGGGCCCGATGGTAAGTGACAAATTGCTATTCTTATATGGGCATGTTTAAAGTTTTTTGAATAGTAAATAATGATACTGATTCAGGGACTTTTGGTATGCAGATATAGCACCGGTAAAACCGGCCGGATATATGGGACGACCGGCAACGTCTGGAGCTACGGGTCCGAGTGGATCGAGAGCAGCGCAAAATGATGGTGCAGCCGCCCTACTGGAGGACATCCACCGTAGATGTGAGCAGCTGTTGACCGGAGTATCAGAGCGCGGGTGGCAGGATTTAGACGACCAGTACAGAGAGCCATGTGTTGGTCTCCCCTCGGAGTGGCGAGGTATCATGCGGCGCATGGCGATGGCCGATCAAACTATGCGGGATCTACATGCTGCAGGGGCAGAGCCATTGGCCCGAGAGCCTCCAGATAGTGATTAGGGGCATATGGTGCCCCTTCTGATGTATGTAGGGGCAGGTGGTGCCCCCTAGAATGTATGGAGGGGCATATGGTGCCCCCAGTTTTTGTTTGTAACATGCTATGGGCATGTCATATGTATATGTATGGGGGGGCGTATGGTGCCCCCAGTTTTTTGTTTGTAACATGCTATGGGCGTGTCGCATGTATATGTATGGGGGGGCGTATGGTGCCCCCAGTTTTTTGGAACATGCTATGGGCATGTCATGTGTATCAGAGTAGATGGACTCATCAATATATGGTTTGCGACACATATTATGGATATGCATCGTCTTTTGATGGTTGATTTAATGTTATTGTCTTGTATGAATTGAGTGTGATAAATGCCAATCTAGAACATGGTTTGTAATACTATCTACGTAGTGATTCTGGTCTCTGGGTACATGGTTGAAAGTTATGGTTTCAAACGCACGTATTAAGACTTTTACTCGTAAATAGCGTCTAAACAGCACATGGTTACGCACACGATAAACACCATTTAGTTGCATGACAAGAAGCAAGGAATCCAAACGAACGTGCAGATGGCGAATGCGATGCAGCAAAGCATCAGCTAGTAGGCCACGCACTGCATCGTATTCGGCCTGATTGTTAGTGGCAGAACCAATGCATACCCCGTTAGACAAAACGAGGTCATGCAAGGGGGTGAAGATGGCCCACCCTGCCGAGGCAAGATTCCTGGAGTAGCGACTTGCACCATCGGCGTAACCGATAAAGGATGTGGACGGGGGGATGCGCAAGGTGGTGTGACAAGAAAATACATGAGGGGATGAAAGGAAAGGACGGCAGCGTGAGGGGGCAGAAGTCATCGAGCGGTAATGGCGGGGGGAAGGGGTAGGATGAGCAAAACTCAAACAAGGTGATGTATGAGAGCTATTGGAAACATGGCGAGGACTCGGGCTGCGAAGGTCAACAGAGACACAAGTGGAGTGATCTCGAGCATCAAGGGACACAACGGGGGAGGTTGCAGACGGGCGAGGCTCCGAAGGTCGTGCAGAGGAGGATAGGTAAAGAATGGTGACTATAGACTCCGTCATCTGGACATCAGGGGAGGGATGTGGATGGGAGCGGGGTGATCCTCAGGCTGGTCTGCAGCATACTGCACGAGAATGGGAGAGGCGGATTGATTTTGTTCAACCTCATACTCGCGGATCACCTCAAGGGAGGCACGGTAATGCGTCAGGTGAGGACAATGATGGGAGTAGTGGCCATGGACACCGCACAAAGCACAAGGCTTGTTGGTGCGAAGAGTCTTGGGGTTCTTGGAGACGGTCGAAGCAGGAGTGGGAGTTTCAGGGACCGCAGTGTCGGGGAACGCGACTTTTACCATGGGGCGAATACGGGGTAACTCGGGACAAGCATGGGTGGCATGACCGATGATATCACATAAGGCACAAGGCTTCGAGGGTGGGGAAGGAGCCGAGGTGGTTGGGGTGGTTTGGTCTTTGGTTGCCCCCTTGCGGGCTTTTCCTTTCTTCCCGGGAGCCGACTCAACAGGAGAAGGGTCCTGTGGAGGTGCTGGGGGCACAGTGGCTATGGAGGAAGCGAGGGGGACCGGTTGAACCGGTGTCAAAGCCATGTAAGGTTTGGGGTGACCAGGGGGGTGGCGGCTGGGGGATCAAGGTACCAAACCGGGATGCCCAAGGTCAAGTTAGGGAGGGAGAGGGTGGCCATGACGGGGACAGAATATACTCCGGGAGGGGGAGCTAGGAAAGGGATCTGCCCAGCAGGGAAATGACCAGGAGGGACCGCTCCAAGATGGTTAAGGCCAGGGGGAACTGATCTGGGAGGATAAAGGGGTTCAGGGATACCAGCTGTAGGGGAAGGGCCAGAAAGAGGAGGTCCGGCTGGCTGAGATGGATGGCTAGGAGCGGGTTGCGGAGGGCGGGGAGGAGGGTGCGGGCTAGCCGAGGCAGGCCGTTTATGGGCAGCCTGAGACGATTGCATCATGCAAACATTCGACAAGCCGGGGTCAGTAACAGGAGGGGGAGGAAGGTGAGGAAAAGTACCAAGCAGGGTGGAATCTTTATAGACGCCGGGGGAGACACTGGTCAAAGAATCGACGGTTTGCTTGTTGGCTACAGAAGAGATGGTCGTCTCGGAGGCGGATGGAGACGGCGGCTCATGATACGATAGCTAGTCAATGGTGACTATCTTTCCATTATGTGGAAAAGACATCTTATGAAAACCCCGTGGATGGAGCAAACAGACATGGCATAGGTGTAACTTCACCCCAATAGAATGTTGTAATCTAGAGGGGCGTCAATGACTTCGACGTCAACGCAAACAGTCTTACCGGCTAGGGTGATGGGACAGTTACGAAACAGGCCAATAGGCTGGGAGGCATGACCGTCCCACGCTCGAAGGGTGATCGTGGAAGGGGCCAGCTCAGGGGATCCGAGTTGCTTCCAAATCGAAGCGGACATCACGCAGGTGGATGCCCCCTCATCAATTATACACCGGGATACAGTGGCGTTCTGGATTTTGACTGGGATTTGGAAAGCAACAGAAGGAGGAAGAGGAGGGTGGTCCGATTGAGTGGCATCGAAAACAATCATTTGGTCATCAGCAGGATCAACAGCGCCCACGGCAGATAGTAGAGCCTTCTTTTGAGAAGGGCACGACTGGAGGAGTTCCAGTGTGGAAATGGCAGCAGGAGATTGTGCCAAATCATCTACTATACTGTATGATTGAGCGGCTCGACCGGAAGCAGCATTTCGGCGTAATGGGCCCTTTGGAATCTTTGAATCAACCTCAACTTTGGGTTGAGGGATGTGTAAGGGGCCATTAGATGTCGAAAGAGGCTCTGTAGAACCTGGAGATGGAGGCTCGGGAGCAGACTGAGCAGGAGGCTTGGGGTACTGGCGAGACCGAGTTTGAAGGTGAAGGTCGACGGAAGGGGAAGGATCGGAGCGCATCATAAGGATCTGGTAATCAGAGGAACCATAAATGGACGAGGGGGTGGCTACATGGCTGTCGGGGGGTTGGGTAGCCACGAATCCCCGTTGAGGGAAAGGATCAGTGAACACAGCTGGCTGGGTAGTGACCACATTAGGAGGAGTATGAGGGGAGGCGTGTTTTCCGCGCAATGTGGCTTGAGACTCCCACATCTGTCGCATCTGGGGTAAGAGAGGACAATCGTGAGTGTAGTGACCGTAAACACCGCAACACGAACATGGCTTGTTTGTGCGAAGCGGCCTGTCCGGCCTGGGCGGGATGCCCTGAGGCTGGTTGCTAGTGTTAGGGTCCATACCAGAATTGGGTCCTCGGTTACCGGGGGCAGATGGGTTCTGGTTGCCTCTCCGCCTTCTTTGAGAAGAAGGGGGATTAATCGCACCCCGCTGTGCAAATACTTGCCCTGGAGGGGGTTGTAAGTGCTGTTGCAGGTTGTGAGGAGGCAAGGGAGGCGGAAGCGCATATGCTGGAGGAGCTGGCGCACCAGGCTGTGGATAAAAGTAAGGGTTGGGTTGGGCGACATTGAGGTAAGCAAGAGGTTGGGCAAAAGGAGGAGGCATGCCGTATCCTGGATACATGTTGCCGGGAGGGGGAAGAGTGCTTGAGGTGCTGGCCCCTCCCTGAGGGAGACCATGGCTCATAGGAGGGTGAGCAGATGGGTGTGAAAGAGATCCAACAATACCGTCGGCGGAATGAGATGCCC
Source organism: Pinus albicaulis (assembly GCA_034641835.2). NCBI lineage: Eukaryota > Viridiplantae > Streptophyta > Pinopsida > Pinales > Pinaceae > Pinus > Pinus albicaulis. Next base: position 102,076 of record JAXQQM020093174.1, read on the forward strand.
CCGGGGCGTTAGCGCCACCGGGCCTGGGGATGTCAGGAAGAACGGTATAAACATAACCAGATTGAGCGTAGATCAGGTCATATTTTAAAGCTATTTGGAGGGCGGCTTTTTCAGATTGAGGAAAGTGAGAGGCGACATCTTTGCCGATGGGAGACGGGAGGGTGCGAAGGAACCAGTCCATGTAAACCCGATCTTCAAAGGGAGGGGCTCGACATAAGCTCCGTCTTCATCGCCATTCCTGAACATGGGCAGAAAGGCGTGTGGAAGAGGATTGCTTAAATGAAGTCAAGAGCTCTGTACCAGTGTCGTATCGGAGAGGGAGCTGGAAGTACGACAAGAAGGCTTGGGCAAGAGTCTCGAATGTGGTATGGGAGGAAGTGGCCTGTTCGACATACCATTTAGAAGCTTCGCCGGTAAGCGTGCGTTGGAACAAACGAAGACGGATGGAGTCATCGGTAATGGAATTTGAGGAACACCACATGTGGAAAGACCGGACGTGATTGGTTGGATCTTCTCCATTAAGGCCCTCGAACTTAGGGATATCAGAGGGCAGCTTGGTGGGCATAGTGGGCCAGGTAGCATTGTGGTGAATGGGATCATTAATCAACTGATGGAAATCGGGGAGGCTGAGGCCTGCAATGTACGGTAGCACAGGGGTGGCCAGAGTAGTGGTTGTGACGGTTCCGCTAGAAGTAGGGCCGGCATTGGGGCCGGGAGAACCGCTAGCGTTAGGCCCTGGTCCAGACATGGTGAAGGTAAAAGGGGGAGAACCCGAAGGAGAAGGGGGACCCGATGAATCAGGAGAGGAGTCGGAGTGCGGACTCGAAGGTGGACTGGCTCGACGACGGCGGTGCGGAGCAGGTCGATCAACCGGAAACTGAGGATGAAGGCCAAGAAGTCTCCGGGAAAGACGCCTTGGGGGCGCAATGATGACAGGAAGAAGGAAACCGACAAGGGCAGAAAGGGACAAAATCAAGAAGGTCAAGGGCAGAAAAGGTGCAGTGACAATTGATTTTAGAGTCTTTGCCAGGCGGTGTAAACCAGGCGCTTCTTCACTTAGGGTCAGTGTGGGGCGTGCGTTAATTTTAATTTTTAAACCCTTTCCGTTGTTTGAGAGCAAGAAAAAGTGTGCGACGTAGCTGAAAATAAACCTACAGAGAACAGAATAAAATGCTGAAATAACAGAAAAATAACAGCTACGTATGCATCTATCTAAACCAATAAGGTGGGTCTCTCACAACTATGCTGAAAAGAAAGGGAAAAACTATGGAAACACACACAAAGGAAGCTCGACAGATCTAGGGTCAAAGGGGACAGAGATCTGGAGGATAAAGCTGCAGACAAGGGGTGCAGATCACAGCCAAGAGACAGAGGCAAGGTGGCTGGAAAAAGGGAAATCAGCAAAAAACCCGGGGGGGGGCAAGGCAGAGGCCTTTAGAAGAGGTCCAAACAAAACGACAAGAGGTGATTTGAAAGGAAAAGAGGTTGATTTCAAAGGATCTGAAAGTGAGGTAACAGATCTGGAAAAAGAGGGGGCTGAAGCTCTGAAACCGACGGCTGAAACAGCTGAAACTCTTCCACAAAAAGTGGAGGGTACTAAAGCCCTAAGGGACTGGGTTCCCACTTATATGAGTAAAAACAGATCAGATCTTGGTCAAGGCGGGCTGAGACAGAGGCTGGAAAACCCTGGCAGAGGCTGCAGCAGAACCCAGAAAAATTACAGAAAAAATGCTGGAAAAAAGGCAGGTCGCAGGTTCTGACCTGATCTGAGTTGAGGTCGCAGGAAACAGGCCAAAAAGTGCGTCCAGGTCGCAGGTTTTGGGCCAAAAGGTGCGACCCCCCCGTTCCGGTTGTTTCGGCGGCAGATTTTCTGAAAAGTTGCCGTCTCAGTTGCGGCTGGTGTCGCTTACCTGCGCAATAGGGCCAGAAACACACGGAAGTTAGAAATTTTAAGTTTTTAGGGTTTTATGTGAGAAAAAATGACATGAAAAGAGAAAAACTAAGCAGCTGAAAAGAAGCCCTAGGGCCTGAAGTCGCTGGATATGCAGGAATATGAAAAACGACAGCGGTCGTAATTTAAAACCCGTGTGGAGTCGCCATTTGTTAGTATGAATTCTTTGTCGAAGCGTACGAAAAAGAACCACCTTAGCTACGCATAACTAATAGCCCTAACAACAATAATGGCTGCAAAACATCTTCAGATCTGCAATTAGTAGTTAAAGTGCTGCAACAAACAGATCTATAAATGGAAAGACATTAAGCAGTAAAGTAAAGAGTTTGCTCCATGCATCCAACAGACAAGACAAGAACACGATTTTTGAATGAATTTTATATTACAGGGCACCTGGGAGGAAACAAGAAGGTGTATCCAGATCTCCTCAATGGGATGGGTTCTTTGTAGTCCTCAGCACTTCAGATCTAAGCTTTCTCTCTCTTGTAAATGTAGAAAACCCAATGTAGAAGGTAGAGCTCAATGGGAGCAACAATGGCAGAAAATGAGACCGAGTGTATAGATCCAGAGTGATCTAGTATGCAACAAAAGGTGAAGAATGAAGGGGAAAACTCTCCTATTTATAACAAAATATTGGGTCATTCTAGATCTTGGTGCATGATTAAAATAATGTTAACCAAATCTAGATCCACCTCTATGGAATATTTTATTATTATTTGTTGGAGGGAAAAGGACTTTGACTTGGGTCAAAATCCCTTGATTAGTGAAGAATAAATAAATAAATGATTTATTTATCCTTTTAAGGAAGTGGTTGAGATATAATCAAATAAATAATGATTTATTTAATTAATAGTGGTTGATTTTGTCATATTTAACAAGGAATATTATTTAAATAATTATTCCTAGAAAATAATAAGATAACTATGGGTGTATCTCATTAATTTCTTTGTTTTTGGGTTAAACGTGACTGGGAATAATAATTAAATTGTGGTTTAATTAATTATTCCTTTTGGGGTTTCCTTAATTAACATAGTGAAAGCAGTTTTACTTGGGGTAAAACTGGTCTTACATGGTGTACTTGGGTCCATCTAATAATAAAAGGTGAGATGAC
>JAXQQM020070475.1:0-11293 GCA_034641835.2 Pinus albicaulis
CCATGGAAGGTGCACTACAAGATCACATGGAGATCACATGGAAGCATCTCTATTTAAGAGATGCAAGGAGATCTTGTGGGCGGAATATAGTCTAGGAAAGCTTAGGAAGGAGGCTACAATAAGTCATGTGTGAGAGTCTGTTGAACTATAAATATATTCTAAATCATGTGTGAGAGTCTATTGAACTATAAATATATGCTAGGAAAGCTGGAGGAAGGAGGCTACAATAAGTCATGTGCGAGAGGGTATTGAACTCTATAAAATTTTGAGGAAGCCTATCCAAAAGGTGTGGCATGAACTCACTCAACACACAAGAAAAAAGGGCATTAACTGATTACCACTAATGATCCAACTATTTGACCTAACTAAAGGACATTTCCTAACTACCATTAATGATCCAACTATGTTATGAAGTAAAAAATGAATATAGTTGTTCATAAAAAAAAATGGAATGCAAGAACAAAAAAATTCTTATGTTGAGAAATTTTTTAATCTCTAAATATTAAACAATAATCTTATGATCAGCATAACCTAAAAAATTAGTATAGTACTTTGGAATCTATTAACCTAGAGAAGGAACGAAGGTAAAGGACTAGTTGTACCTTTCACTAACAAACCCTACCTCTTAGTGGGAAACCAATACAGTTCTCCATAGCGAGGAGCACAACTTTAGCCTTGCCCAACACAAACAGTTCATGCGTCCTCTTTACCAATTTCACCAATTTGCACATTCTCATCCATCCATTTCGTATTAGTATTTGATCTCAATACCTGGGGACACCACCAGAAAACATAATCCTTACAATAAGGCAGCCTTAGGATGGTACTTCTAGGCAGTTCTTAACTAAGAGATTTCTAAATATTGATGTGATGCTCTGATTATTTATGTAGTCTCTAGCATAAATTTCACAAGAAAAAGGCAATGTATACCTACCTACCTCCATGAATTCAACCAGGTGGATTTTTGTACATCCGCATCACACAACGTGAGAGAACTATGAAAAAAAGGATGTAATCTTATCATTTTTCTTTTTCTACTCCATGCCTTCATTTTAACAGAAATCTTACAACCCCATCACACAATGTGAGAGAACTATGAAAAAATGATGTAATCTTCATCGTTTTTCTCTTTCTGCTCCATGCCTTCATTTTAACAGAAATCTAGCATAAATGAGAAAGAACATATTATGAAGTTAACAATTGTGTTGATAGGCAATGAAGTAATTTAAAAATTGAAAAAGAGAAATATCATATTTCTTTAAATATCTATTCACGAAGGCTATTTCCAGTAGCTATCTCCAGTATTTCATGACTCAAACCTGGGCTATAGGTTCTGGTAGTTACCTTTACTTCTGCAAACTCACACATGCCTCAAGTCATGTAACTCACCACGTTATCTCAACGTTGTGGACTAACCCAACCCATGTTTCAAAAAGATGAAAAAAATATCTCAAGTATCTCTAGAAAAATTTCTCAAGTATCTCTCAAACACTGAAAAAGATAATGTTCAAGATGTATCATCAAGCCTTTAAAAAAAAAATGAAATGCATGCCAGTGCGGGCACACAACCTATAGTTTCATATAAATAAGCTTAATCTTAAAATTAACCATCCAGGGGGCACATTACACGTTCAAGGATAAATGAATCACTGATAGCAAAAAGAAAATAGAAAGGGAGATGTGTACCTTCTGCAGGGGAAAGTGACTATAACTTCTTGCACCATTCACAGCACGGATGCCCTCAACATTCATTCATTAAAACGAAACTACTTTCAATTACTTTGATTTCAGATACCCATAATTCCTAAAAATTTATGTACTGCACTGAATCAAAACCTAATCACCTTCATATTCTACTGCAAATGTGTACTAATATTGGTGGACACTCTCATCCATCCCAAAAGAAACAAACACAAAGAGACTTGTTGGGTTCCCAAGTCGCAAAAAAAGTAAGGCTATCTATGACTAGGGCATGACAACTAGGGATTTCCAAGATATGCCCGGAATCCCAAGAAATTTTAACAAATGCTAGAAAGTTCCAAGGCATGTTAGGAATTCCAATATGTTCTATGTGCTAGGGTGTGGCACCAACACATGCTAGGGAGTGTCGTGGAAACCGAATGGAGGAATAGTTTCAATTGATAGAATACTAGGAAAGCATGTCAAGTTTTGCTAAGTTCCAGGGTGTGCGAATGTGTGCCATGGAGTATTAGGGAGTGCTGGAGAAACACAAGGGAGCACTATGTCATAATGCATGGAAATGAATTAATGAGAGAGGGTACCAGGGAGTTTCAACGAATTCGAAGTGTGCTAAGGAGGAGTGACATGGCATGCTTGGTACTGCTAAGGAATTCTAGAGTGTTAGGGTGGCATGCAGACAAGATGTTCCAACGTGTGCAAGGAAGTGGCATATATATTAAGTTGCCTAACATCCTTTTGGTTGGTGGCATACATATTAAGTTTCTTGTTTGGGGAGGTTCCGGGGTCAAACCCCACAGGATGCCCATGTGCTTGGCGGTATGCGTAACATTTTTGGCATATTCTTTTAAAAGGGGCGACAGTTATGATTTGGGCCCACCATTGGCACGAGTTCGACACCCACTTATCCTATATATATTGGTTTTATGGGTCCATCGGTGGGTGGCCTTCCCACCATATATTACACATAATATAACAATCCATTGGGGGTGGCGGGGGTGGCAACCCACCACCTATTTTTTTATTATATTTTTTATTTTATTTAAAACAGCTTGGTCAAAAATCGTTGGCTGGTTTTTTTAGGGTTAATGGTAAATTTAAGGAGGTGATGAATTTCCCCACTCCGCTGTCAGAATCTATGCGTTGATAAATGCCAAATTGTTGACTCGTTAGTGGCTACCATTGGGCCTAGTTCGACCAAAACTTTGACTAGCCATAAATTTCACATACGAACTCGGATTGAGGTGTCGTTTACGCTATTATAATTCTTGAAAATATATCTTTGATTTGTTCCTAGTTACATTTAAATCCAGTGAATTTTAGTTTTGAGCTTTTCCAAAGCCACTTCTGAATTATGAGCATTTCTAGAGCCACCTGGGTAATTCTTCCACACTAATGAGCTTTTGGGTTGCCAAAATATTTATCAGTCAATTGGAAAGTGAGGGAATTGTTCCCTCACTTTCTCTTTTTCAATCCAACGGGCCTTACATGGATGCATACCTTGAAACCAATACAAAACTCATCCATGTCTCCCCGTCATGAAGTCCTAGTCTTCCTGTCAAGAATGATATCCTTAGGTAGCTTTTCCAATTATTTGAGTGCAGAGTCATCCACTGTAGGTATGCATCTAGCCTCTTCAGTGTCCATGATCAAAGGAGGCTCATAAAGCTTCAAGTTTTCAACGTTCATCAATGATTATATCTGCATGTATGCTGGAAAATCAAGACGAAAAGTGTGGTCCCCAATCTTTTCTAATGTGGTGAATGGGTCATATCTGATTGGTATCGACTTCTTTCCTTCCCATTTCATCCTGTCTTTGATGATGTGTAGCCACACCCTGTCTCCAACCTGGAATTGTTGATCAACCTAGTGTTTGTCATGTCGATCTTTGTATTGAGCTGGACTTTTCTCCAACTTCTCCTGCACTGCCTGGTGAATAATCAAAATTCGTTGATTGAAATTTTGTGCCTTGTCCCTATCATCTTTCCCACTGGAATCTTTATCTCTCCCAAATACCATGTCTAAGGGATCCTTTGGAAAATATCCATAGCATGTCCCGAACGGTGAACTTTGAGTGGATGAATGCACTGCCCAGTTGTATGCATGTTGTACATAGGGAAGCTACTTGTCCCACAACTTGGGATGCTTTCCACAATAGCCCCGGAGTAAATGTATCATTGTGTGGTTGACAAAATTTGTATTTCCATCAGTGTGCAGATGAAATGTTGTGCTTCTCTTCAGCTTGGTGTCCATCATTCTCCACAAACTCGTCCAAAAATATCCAAGGAAGCGAGAGTCTTGATCAGACACAATGGATGTGGGAAACCCAAAGTGGACCCATACAAATTGGAAGAAGAGATGAGCAGTCTGCTATGTAGTGACTTGCTTTTTACAAGGCATTAAGACACACATTTTTCTAAATCAATCCATAATGACATACAAATAGTCATGACCTCTCCTAGACAAAGGAAAACTGCCAACAAAATCGATTGACACAATTTCCCATGGAAGACTCAGAATATGGAGTGGTGTGTAGAGCCCCAATTTTCTATTAGAGGGCTTGCAAACTGAACAAAACACACATTCCTTTACATGTCAAGTCAAAATATTTTTCATGTGAGGCCAATAATAAAACCTCTGTAAATGACACAAAGTTTTAATCTGGTTTAATTTTAGCCATGAACAACTGAATCATCTCTACTTCTCTACAAAATATATGTGAATTGAAGTAGAGAAACCGATCACAAGCACTGTTGAAGCAACCTTTGGGGAACTCCTCCTTGGGGCACATCACCGCTACATCAAACTAAAAATTTATTTGATTTTTCAATAGTGACATTAAGAAAAACAAAAAACAAAACTCAAAAAATTATCTAATTGTTTTAACAGTGGCATCATTAAAAAAAAAAACTCAAAGTTATATATGATATTTTGAACTTCATATTTTAGTTAATATTTTTGTTATTTCCCAAAAAAAAATTGGGTTTGGGGTCGTCGAGAGTAGGGGAAACACCTTGTACAACCATGGTGATGTCACGTTGGAGCATAGGCGGGGTCGTTGAGGGGCCTAGATCGGCACTATAGCACAGAGCGTGAGGCAGGAAAACTAGAAATAAAAATTTATATAAATAAATTAAAACTAAAAAAAAAAAAAATTCTATAATATAACCAATAAATTATTTGATTTTTCAACAGGGGCTACCACATCATTTAAAAAACAATTAAAAAAATTAAAAAATTAAAATTAAAATTAAAACTAAAAGTATTATTTGTTAGAATGTAACTAAAATATTATTTAATTTTTCAACGTGGGTATTTTATTATTAAAAAAAATCAATAACAAAAATATAAACTCAAAATTATATACGATATTTTGAACTCCATATTTTAGTTAACATTTTTGTTATTTCCTAAAAATTGTTTCACCAAAATTTCTATCTCGTTTCATCTTAATTTAGTTTAATACATTAATGTACTTACTCAATAATTATTCTATATATGTGTGTGTTACCCTCCCACTTAAATTCAATTTTCAAAAATAGTATATTAAATCTTTAATCAATATATTGTTTTAACAAAATTGATTTCTATATTGAAAAAGTTCTTAAATTTTTATAAAATCTATATCTTATGTACCATCTTCTAAATGAAATAAAGTTCTCATAACAAGCCTATCTAAATAGAGAGAAATAAAATCAAGTATATATATATATATATATATATATATATTCTTTAAATAAAGTCCAACTCACTAAGGATTAAAAAAATAATGCTTAAATGAAATAAAATAATGTAAAAATATTACATTTATATAACATGTTATCACTCATAGTTTTATGAGACATAACTAGACATGGTCATAGAGTTCACTCCTCAAAAGGATAAGGTCTCCTTAAGCCTTTTTCAAGTTGGTATAGGAAAATTTCATTTTTTTTACATGTTTAACATATCCTAAGGTTCAAGGCCGCCTCCATTTAGGTCATGTCATGTCCCATCAGTCATCATTAGGTGTCAAATTTCATTTCCCAAGCATTTAAATCTTAAAAGGACACTTAAACTAGTTTTACAACTTTTCGTAGCATTTTACACTGTGAAATAGCAGTTTTCGCTACGAAAATACCTAATAGTTTCGTAGCAAAAATGTTAGAGAATGAACTAGCTATGCTACGAAAAACTATTTTCTCATCCGTCTTGTCAAAATCGATGCAAAGTGTCAGGTCATGATTGGAGGAGTTAGGGTGGAGGTCATTCGAGTCTGTTAGGGTTAATTCAAAAGTACAAGGTCATGTCTGAGGTCATCATTACCGTTTTTAGCATGCATGTGTCATGATTAAGGCATGAGTTGTCATTTATACCATAAAACCTTACCCAATTAGTATTTTTTTCATACTCCACTTTATATTTTCATGTAATTGGAGTTCTGGAGAGTTGCTTCATCGATCCAAGTAGGTCGTTGGTAGATTCAAAGGTTGTAGGTGTCATCAAGAAAGCGAGGTTGAGAAGATATAAAGCCACCATTGCTGCAAGGAAGAAAACTAACAAAGGCACTAGAAAATTTGGCGGAATTTCTGATCGCCAATTCATTGCTATTCCGACATACGTCGCAAGAGCGACAGTTCCAGGGCGGACAAAACATGGTTTGTCATGCCGTCGCAGTTCCGACGCACCTAAAAAGTGTCGCACTATCGACACTTCCTCCGTCACTTCCGAACAAGCGTCACTCTTCCGATGTCTCACGAACCGTTGCGCTTTCGACGTTCTTAAACGGTCACACTTCCGACGAAATGTGGTCCGACGTTTTGAACGTCGTTCTTTCGACGTTTGTAAACAGTCGCAATTCCGACGCAGTGTGGTTCGACGTTTTGGACGTCTCTCTTCCAATGTTTGTAAGATGTCGCAATTCCGACGAAATGTGGTCTGACGTTTTTAATGTCACTCTTCCGATGTTTTTAACGTCGCTCTTCTGACGTTTTGGACGTCGCTCGTCCGATGTTTGTAAACTGTCGCAATTTCGACGAAATGTGGTCCGACATTTTTATACTTTCGCTCTTCCGACGTTTCTGATTTGTCGCAATTCCGACGTCTGCAATGTGTCAGTATACCGACGGCGGGTTCAATTTAAAAAAAAAAAAAATGAAACTTTAAAAGACGAGAAACGTTGTTTTGAATATATTATACGAAGTAAAACAGTCCATGAAGTCATTACATTTTCACATCTGAAGATTGGAACCCAAATATCCATCCAGAAAAGTGGAAGTCCCACCCCAGACAATGATAGAAAAATACCCCATGTCACATACAGGGACATGATATAAAACCCAGTAACGGTCCACATGGAGATTATCTACAAATCCGAGAAAGCATCCAAATATGCCCGAGGCATCTATAAGAAAGTGAAATAGCAGTATGTAGAATAGTAAAGCAACAGATAGAGTACCGACGTCCATTGTTCCAAATACAAATTAAAGTAGCCAAAACCCTGCAACAGAGAAAAACGCTAATCATGTGAGGAGTGTGATATGTCCAAAATATAAAAGGACCATCAGACCATATCAATAAACCAGCAACATAGACCAGCATCGCTAGTTTTGAAGGCAGAGTGATAAACATTAATCATTTTTTTTTCACAAGAGAAAAAACGTTGTTTTGAATATATTATATGAAGTAAAACATTCCATGAAGTTATTACATTTTCACATCTGAAGATTGGAACCCAAATATCCATCCAGAAAAGTGGAAGTCCCACCCCAGACAGTGATAGAAAAATACCTCATGTCACATACAGGGACTTGATATAAAACCCAGTAACGGTCCACATGGAGATTATCGACAAATCTGAGAAAGCATCCAAATATGCCCGAGGCATCTATAAGAAAGTGAAATAGCAGTATGTAGAATAGTAAAACAATAGATAGAGTACTGACGTCCATTGTTCCAAATACAAATTAAAGTACCCAAAATCCTTGAACAGAGAAAAACGCTAATCATGTGAGGAGTGTGATATGTCCAAAATATAAAGAGACCATCAGACCATATCAATAAACCAGCAACATAGACCAGCATCGCTAGTTTTGAAGGCAGAGTGATAAACATTAATCATTTTTTTTTCACAAGAGAAAAAACGTTGTTTTGAATATATTATATGAAGCAAAACAGTCCATGAAGTCATTACATTTTCACATCTGAAGATTGGAACCCAAATATCCATCCAGAAAAGTGGAAGTCCCACCCCAGACAATGATAGAAAAATACCCCATGTCACATACAGGGACATGATATAAAACCCAGTAACGGTTCACATGGAGATTATCGACAAATCTGAGAAAGCATCCAAATATGCCCGAGGCATCTATAAGAAAGTGAAATAACAGTATGTAGAATAGTAAAGCAATAGATAGAGTACCGACGTCCATTGTTCCAAATACAAATTAAAGTACCCAAAATCCTTGAACAGAGAAAAACGCTAATCATGTGAGGAGTGTGATATGTCCAAAATATAAAAAAACCATCAGACCATATCAATAAACTAGCAACATAGACCAGCATCGCTAGTTTTGAAGGCAGAGTGATAAACATTAATCATTTTTTTTTTTCACAAGAGAAAAAACGTTGTTTTGAATATATTATATGAAGTAAAACAGTCCATGAAGTTATTACATTTTCACATCTGAAGATTGGAACCCAAATATCCATCCAAAAAAGTGGAAGTCCCACCCCAGACAGTAATAGAAAAATACCCCATGTCACATACAAGGACTTGATATAAAACCCAGTAACGGTCCACATGGAGATTATCGACAAATCTGAGAAAGCATCCAAATATGCCCGAGGCATCTATAAGAAAGTGAAATAGCAGTATGTAGAATAGTAAAACAACAGATAGAGTACCGACGTCCATTGTTCCAAATACAAATTAAAGTACCCAAAATCCTTGAACATAGAAAAACGCTAATGATGTGAGGAGTGTGATATGTCCAAAATATAAAAAGACCATCAGACCATATCAATAAACCAGCAACATAGACCAGCATCGCTAGTTTTGAAGGCAGAGTGATAAACATTAATCATTTTTTTCACAAGAGAAAAAACATTGTTTTGAATATATTATATGAAGTAAAACAGTCCATGAAGTCATTACATTTTCACATCTGAAGATTGGAACCCAAATATCCATCCAGAAAAGTGGAAGTCCCACCCCAGACAGTGATATAAAAATACCCCATGTCACATATAGGGACTTGATATAAAACCCAATAACGGTCCACATGGAGATTATCGACAAATCTGAGAAAGCATCCAAATATGCCCGAGGCATCTATAAGAAAGTGAAATAACAGTATGTAGAATACTAAAACAACAGATAGAGTACCGACGTCCATTGTTCCAAATACAAATTAAAGTACCCAAAATCCTTGAACAGAGAAAAACGCTAATGATGTGAGGAGTGTGATATGTCCAAAATATAAAAATACCATCAGACCATATCAATAAACCAGCAACATAGACCAGCATCGCTAGTTTTGAAGGCAAAGTGATAAACATTAATCATTTTTTTTTTCACAAGAGAAAAAACGTTGTTTTGAATATATTATATGAAGTAAAACAGTCCATGAAGTCATTACATTTTCACATCTAAAGATTGGAACCCAAATATCCATCCAGAAAAGTGGAAGTCCCACCCCAGACAATGATAGAAAAATACCCCATGTCACATACAGGGACATGATATAAAACCCAGGAACGGTCCACATGGAGATTATCGACAATCTGAGAAAGCATCCAAATATGCCCGAGGCATCTATAAGAAAGTGAAATAGCAGTATGTAGAATAGTAAAGCAACAGATAGAGTACCGACATCCATTGTTCCAAATACAAATTAAAGTACCCAAAATCCCGCAACAAAGAAAAACGCTAATCATGTGAGGAGTGTGATATGTCCAAAATATAAAAAGACCATCAGACCATATCAATAAACCAGCAACATAGACCAGCATCGCTAGTTTTGAAGGCAGAGTGATAAACATTAATCATTTTTTTTTTCTCAAGAGAAAAAAATGTTGTTTTGAATATATTATATGAAGTAAAACAGTCCATGAAGTCATTACATTTTCACATCTGAAGATTGGAATCCAAATATCCATCTAGAAAAGTGGAAGTCCCACCCCAGACAATGATAGAAAAATACCCCATGTCACATACAGGGACATGATATAAAACCCAGTAACGGTCCACATGGAGATTATCGACAATCCGAGAAAGCATCCAAATATGCCCGAGGCATCTATAAGAAAGTGAAATAGCAATATGTAGAATAGTAAAGCAACAGATAGAGTACCGACGTCCATTGTTCCAAATACAAATTAAAGTACCCAAAATCCTCGAACAGAGAAAAACGCTAATCATGTGAGGAGTGTGATATGTCCAAAATATAAAAAGACCATCAAACCATATCAATAAACCAGCAACATAGACCAGCATCGCTAGTTTTGAAGGCAGAGTGATAAACATTAATCATTTTTTTTTCACAAGAGAAAAAACGTTGTTTTGAATATATTATATGAAGTAAAACAGTCCACATGGAGATTATTGACAATCTGAGAAAGCATCCAAATATGCCCGAGGCATCTATAAGAAAGTGAAATAGCAGTATGTAGAACAGTAAAGCAACAGATAGAGTACCGACGTCCATTGTTCCAAATACAAATTAAAGTACCCAAAATCCTTGAACAAATCAAGAAAAAAGCTAATCATGTGAGAATTCTAAGTAAAGTTAATCTATTAACATTGCAAATAAAATTACACCGAAGTCAAAAACATTGCCTGGCCAGACTCGTGGCAAATTTGTCATCAAAAAATCAAAAAATTAAGAAGACTGCCCTCATACGGGGAAACCAGTCTTGAACGTTTAATTTACAGAATTCAAAAATATTACAAAGGTCCAACACAGTAAAATAATCTAAAAGCAGCCCAATTAAGTGGGCCTACTAAGCAAGAAAAACAAATTAACCAAACTACTCCTCCGGTGGTTCCTCCACGATTCGGCACCATCCTTCGGAAGGTCCAGGATCGCTAGGTGCTACCTCCACATGCATGCCACGACTCCCCTCCTGAAGGCCCGAATGCTAGCCGACTTTTTCCGAGCTCAGACTCGCCGGACGAGTGCATTCTTCCTCCATTTGGGCCTCCTCGCGGAAGACCATAGTGACTAAAGTCGTGATTCGTGGGCGGTTGAGAGAGAAATTAAAGGAAAATTGCACAGTGCGCGTCGTGGGAGAAGGTGAACTAGTGGTGGGGAAGCGAGGAGCAGGGGAATCCATACGGTGGCCAGATCCTACAACCCGACCCCGCCCACTCCTAGTATTTGGATATCGACCTGCGTAATAATCACTGGACTGGCCGGAAGTCGACTCTGTTGAGGGGCTGGAGGGAGCGTGCAGGGGTTGACCTCTAGTGCTCCCCCTGCGGCAACGCATCCTATGACGCACGTGAGGCATGGGTGTAGTCTCAGGCGCAGTGGGCACAAGAGGAGACGGAGAAGTAGAATTCCAATTAACAGAGGAAGACAGACAGAGACAAAACAAATAGAAATGAAAA
>JAXQQM020079828.1:0-15474 GCA_034641835.2 Pinus albicaulis
ATTGATGTCAAATACTGCCAAGTCCACTGTCGTGCCATTTATATGTTCAAGAGAAGTTGGCCTCTGCAAATATCAACCTTCCTCTGATTCTCATACGATCCTGATTCACAACAAAAACATCATGTTCCTCTGTCTCGTGTCGATGATGTGAGAAACATTATGGCCCACCTTCGGTCAAGGTCACTTCCTGTCGACTTCAGCTCATTATCCAGGAAGTTGATCTAGAGACTCCTTTATGGTACCTTGGAGCCTGCATGCCTCAATGGCAGGTTCATCGCATTCGACGTGAGGTTTTCATCATTGGCCTCCGATCGAGTGATTCTGCGGGTGTTCGACGCCAACTCATTGATTCACACGCCGTAGATTGTACCTGTAGTACCTTGAGGACCATTGTCATTATTGGTGGTTCCTCTCACGTCTGTTAACAACTTTCATCATTGGCTGGTAATCAGACGATGTTCTTGCATGTTCGACTTCGGCTCACATATTCGCATGCTCAAACTTCGGCTTTGTTTGGGTCGAGATGGAGCGCAAGACCCTGGATTGTGTCTGTTGTAATCCAGGCTGCGATTGTGGATTATTATCATTATGTATATGACTCATTGATTGGATGGCTGCGACCATACCTGAGTCTATTTATTTGATCCTCGCTGGATGGCTGCGCCCATACCCTGGATCCGGATTATAGCATACTCTGTTTCGGATGGCTGCGCCCATACCACATATACATCATGTACTTGAGATATCAGTTGTATTTTTCTGCGCAGGTTTTCTGACGGCGGGCCTTCAGTTGAACATGTTCTCGTAAAGCATTTCACCCTTCTCTCTCTCGGGCCTCATACTTTAGGGGGCATCTGTTACACAGTAATTTGTCACCGTCCCTACCATTCCCCGTCCCGCACAATGGAGGACCCATTTTGTGACTTGTGAACATTGTCATGCCTTGAAAACATCATCAATGCATTCCTCTAAGCATGAGCTTCATTTGCCCTAAAGACATCTCCTTGCAAAAATCATGAAAAACATCCCTTTTTGCATTGGCGCGGGCAGACAGTTCAGCACTCGCGCCAATGGGGAAAATCCTGCAAAGAGGCCACGCCAACTGGTGCTCTGTCCTAGAGCAGTAGCCACGCCAACCAATTTAAGGAGTGTTTTTTAAATAAATATGGCGGAAGTTGAGTTTCAACAAACTCAGAAACCATTGCCTATCTTGAGTTGGGAGGTTTGGCTGCGGGAGTTCTATGGAAGGGAAGTGGTTTTGCCACCTCCCATGGAACCTTCCTTGCTGATAGGGCCAATCCCACAATAATAGGGATCCCAACTCCCTCCTTCCCCATCTATAAAAGCCTGCTCAATTCCATGGAAAGCTAGTCTTGAAGTGCCTAAGCTTTGAATCTCCAAATTCCCAAGAGCCTTTGTGCCGTAAGAGCCCTCTTTCTTCCCTTAAGGCCGACTCAAGTAAGGAGACTATTGTCGAGAGACTCAGGAGAGGTTTTCCCTTTCCCTGGCGAGCTTTGCGAGACGTGAACGACTAGAGACCCATCCGAAGGAGACCACGACGTCAGAACTTTGGTTGTAATCTCTTTCGATCGTTATTTAATGAATGATTACGATTATGGTTCCACTTTGTTTTCAATGATGTTAATATGAGTAATATCCTTTCTGACTGATATTGAGTTACGTATGCCGGATTTTATGCTTGTATCTGTTTGTTTCTTGCATGTGCAGGTGTCCACCCGCGGAGATCGTGGAGGATCGTGATCTGTCGAGCCTGAGGAACGGGAACGCTCTCTTCTTCAGATCGTAGCATTGGAATCCAGGTAGGCTTCTATCTCTAGTCTTTTCATTCGTAACTAGGAACTTGCGTCGTAACGTTTCTGATTGTTGCTAGACCCCTGCTGGGCTAGTAGGGATCGCCTCTGTCCGCAGAGGGGATTTACCTCCTCAACACAAAGTATACAGAATAAAATCATTAGAAAAATTGGGAGTATTCAATGCAGGTGGATCAATAATTGCCTTCTTGATTGCATTGAAGGCTTCTTTTTATTTATGACCCCATTTGAATACTGAGTTTTTCCTAATCATATTCTGCACAGGAAAGACAATTAAAGAAAAATCTGGAATGAATCTTTTTACAAAATTAATCTGACCTAGAAGTGATTGCATGGAATTTTTATTCTGAGGTAAAGAAATGTCAGAAATTTCTTTAACTCTATTAGGATCGATATATATACCATCTTTTGATACAATAAACCCTAAGATTTTTCCTTGATCAAGAGAAAAGAAAGATTTCTTTGGGTTTAATGAAATACCAAATCTCCTACATCTTTGAAATATTTGTTTCAGATCTTGTAGATGATTGGATCTTTTCTTTGAATAAACTGTTATATCATCAAGATAAATGACAATTGATTTATTAATCAGACCCTTAAATGCTATGTCCATGGCTCTCTGGAAAGTAGCTCCTGCATTCACTAAACCAAAAGGCATTTTCTAATAAGCATAGGTTCCCCATTTGGTTCTAAATGTGGTTTTCAGCCTCTCATCTAGATGTACTAGAATTTGATTATACCCTGAAAATCCATCAAGGAAAGACATAAGTTCAGAGCCAACTACCTTTTGGAGAATTTGCTCCATAATTGGCAATGGGAAATTTTCCTTTTGAGATGCCTTATTTAAATTCTTGAAATCAATACAAATTCTAATATCGCCATTTTTCTTCCTAACAGGTACCATATTGAAAACCCAATTGGAATGCCTTACGGGAAAAATGATTTTGGCTTTCAGAAGCTTGTTGAGTTCTGTTTTGATTTGATCTTCAAGATTTGGATGAATCTTTCTCAATTTCTGTTGCACAGGCTTAAAATCTGATAGCATTGGAATTGTGTGTTGAATTACAGAAGTATCATAAGTCTTTAAATCATCATAATTCTAAGCAAAGAAATTTTTGTATTTACTCAGAAGTTTAATGAAAGTAGATCGTTCTTCTGAATTTAAATTGAGACCTAGATTAACATTCTGAGGTTTAGAATCAGTACCAAGATTGACTAATTCAAACTTCAAAGTTGAACTTTGAATTTTGGAATTAGTAACTTTCTTGAATCTGTCTTTAATATCATAAAGATCTTTTAATTTGACAACAAATTTGGGAATCGGATTTTCATTATTTCTTAAAGTAATCTGCAGATCATGATCATCTTCATCAATAATTTGTTCATCATATGATTTCTCAGAAATTAAGAAATTCAAAATATCTTGATCATGGTAAAATAATCTCCAGTTAGTAATATTATCTGGGAGAGATGGGCGAAAAATTAACTCTACTCAAAATCTATCCAGACTGCAATATTCAGCAGGAAGGAGTTTAAATGCAACATTAGCTAACAAGTCAGCTGATGTGTTTTGATTCCTGGGAATAGAAGAAATATTAAATGCTAGGAATTGAGTGGTAAGATCCTGTACTAGGGTTTGATAGTGTTTAAGATGTCCTGAAAGACAATGGATAGTATTGCTCACTTGTCTTATGACAATTTTGGAATCTCCATAAACTTTCAGGTATTTTACTTCTAACCCTATGGCCTTATAAAGCCCTTGAATCAAGGCTTCATATTCAGCAACATTATTAGTACACTCAAATTCTAATCTACATGATAACATAGTTTTTTCTCCTTTTGGATCAATTAGGATGCATCCTGCTCCTGCTCCATCATTAGATTTCGATCCATCAAAATATAATGACCAAAATAAATTTCTATTTATGGGTTTATCTACAAAAGAATCAGAAATATTTACAGTTCTGGAAGAATCAGATTGCGAAAAATTCTCAATTTGAGAAACAAAAGTATTTACAGAGAATGGTGATTGTGGTGCAGCGAAATTTCCAAGAAAAGACTCGGCAGAATAACCTCCAAGAATATTATTGTTGAAAGCTACAGGTTCATTTGGTAGCTCAAATTCAGTTACATTGTGTGTCATATGTTTCTCTCATTCAACTTTGATTTGATTAGGTTTCCCTTTGTAGGGAAGCCACATATGTGAATAATCAGTTGAGATACAACCATTAAGTTTCGCAGACTAGTCCCTGCTTAAGACTAACCCATAGAATTCTGGAATATATGCAATTAGAATATCAATTATTTGAACAATCCTAGGGTCAGAGGCTAGTCTAATGGTGATTGAATTGATTTCTCCAACAACTTGAACCTTGGAGCAATCTAATTGTACAATATGAAAAATAGACTTCTGAGGTTCGATATTCAACTTAGCACAAATAGAAGAAGGCATTATATTGGAAGATGCTCTCAAATCAATCAAACAATTATGAAAATTCTTATTGTAGATTTCATAGGTTAGCAGAAATGGAGGTGTCTGGGAACCTGATCTTTCTCCAATAAGAACAATGTCGGATGCATCTACTTTTTCTGGTAGCTTACCAGTTCCTTTAGCTTCTTTAGCTACTACACCACTTGGTAGAGGAGCAATAGGTGTAGCATTTAACTCTTTTAATAACAACTTTTGTTGATGTTTGAGTTTGCTGAGTTGATGTAATGAGATATTCGCTCTAGTATTTTTCATGTCCTCAACAATATTATAATCCATCGGATCTGATACTACTAGAGTTTTGGATGATGATGTGGGACGATTGGGAGACGATGGCTAATTGTGAGTGGGTAATGAAGAAGTCTTTTTTGCAGGAGTTTTTTCCTTGGTGTTTGGAGTTGTATGTTTCTTTTTTGGAATAGTTTGAGCAGGTTCCGATGTAGATTTTATCCTCATATTTATAGGCATAACTTCCTGTTCTATGTCACTATCTGAATTGGGGAGAATGAAATCCCACGTTCCATTTAATTCAACTTCTTCTTCTCTTTCATCTTCTTCATCTGATATTGGAGGATTGTCTTCTTCTTCTTCATCTTCTTATTCTGCATTGGAAATTGCATTGGGAGGCTTTGATTCACTTTGATTTCTCCTGAAATTTCTAAATGGTTTATTTGTAGATGTTTCTGCTACCTGATTCTTGATCTCAACCATTTCATTAGACATGGTTTTGAGGACCTTCTGTAAAACTTCCATGTCATATGGATCTCTTGGTGTCTTTTTCTTGGAATCGTCTTTAAAAGTGACTTTCTTTGATTTTCTTTCACCAACAACATTTTTCTTATCAAGAGCTATCATCCACTTTCCACTGAAATAGCTTCCTTCATATTTTCAGCTAGATTTGCATTTGCAGCTATGTCTACGAAAATTGATATATTTGAGGGTAAAGCGTTAATGTACCATTCACTTCTAACTTGTTCACTTGGTTTAGATGTGTTGGAACACCTAATCCTCTATGGGTAGGTGTGGAATGCGAAAATTCACAATGGAGTCCAAGTGACGTTGGAATGTGAAACCAAGAGTCACACCATTGTATTATAAATGTACATCATGTATAATGGAAAAAATAAGAAAGCCTCACGCTTATCTTTCATTGTGTGTTGAGTTTCTTGTGTGTGTGTGTTCATCCTTCTCATACACCATGTATGTGTTTAACATGGTATCAGAGCTGAGAAGTCCATAACCAGCTCAACCTTGAGTGAGCCATTTGTGTTTATGGCCTGTGCATATTTGCAAAAAATCTTGGCATTTTTGTAGCACTCAGAGTCTCTGCAGCAGACATTTTTCCGCATTCAGAATTTTGTTTTGAAGAAGAGTACCAGTGGTTTTGGAGAAAAGCAGCATTGTGCATTTGAAGGTTTTCTCATTGCTTATTTTTCCTGCAATTTCTTCTTTTAAATTCTGCACCATTTTGAAGAGCTATTGGAAAATTGTTTAAATTGGGTTTCTGAAGAAGTTTATGAGTTTTTTAGTGGAAAAGAATTCTGATTTTTTCTTTTGCTGGATATTTTACTTCTATAATTTCCTGAAAAATTCTGCTGTGTCATCTGCCATGTACTGCTGCTAAAATTCCATGTTGTTGTTTTAAATTCTTGGTTCTCAGATTTTACTCCTCTACTATTTTAATTTAATATATAATAATAATAATAATAATATAAAAAAAAAAAATTCTGGTCCTGGCCTTTTGGCCCCCTTACCCAGCTCTCATTGCTTAAACTCTGCGCTCACTATCCAACTCTACACTCCCTACACTTATCCCACACTCTGCGTCTCTCCCCTACCTGTGCTACACTCCTCCTCTGCTCAATACTCATCCCTCACACCTGTCGTCCCACCCCCTCACTGCAGCGTTCACTCCTCCCCTCACGGTTCCCACCCCTCTCAACGCACACACCCTCCCCCTCACTACACTCCCCCTTACCCTGTCTGCTCCCTCTCCGTACATAAACACAGCCCTTGACCCCCCTCTTGGCTGACCCCCCCTCCGCTGCACACTCTACACACCCCTCTTCCCCACACCTACCCCCTCCCAACACCTGCTCTAAGCCGCCCTCCCCCTTAACGCTCTACCTATCGGCCTTCAAGCCCTCCCCCTTAACACCTCACCCCCTCACCCACGACGCTCACAGGTAGCATATACTCTGTCCATACAGCCCCGCTCCAGCATATACAACAACAATACCCACCCACTTTCAAACCCATCTGCACATACATTCCTCATTTTTTATTCCACCGTTTAATTTCATTCCCTTTTTTAATAAACTCCCTCCCATTTTTTAAAATCCCCCTTCCAAATTTTTAATTAATTTTTAAATCTACAAATAAAATAAATTAAAAAAAAAATCCCCTCCCCCTTTTTTAAATAAATTTCCCTCCCCATTTTACATTAATCCCAAATAATTAAAAAAAAAAAAAAAAATTTCCATCCCCCTCCTTTTTAATTAATTCCCATTTCAATTACTTTATTTTTTAATTAATTTTTAATTAATAATAAAAAAAAGACAGCAAAGAGAGAGGAAAAGAAAAAGAGAAGAGAGAGAAATGAACAACAGAATTGAAGAAATGGCATGGACTATACTTAGAGAAAAGTGAATTTGACATTGTGTGATTTGTGGCATAAGAGTGATTTTCTGAAGAAATTGACATTTGAAGAAATGTTGTTATTGGTGAAAAACAACTCTTTGTTGAGGCCTCTTGCACAAGTGTTTTGCTGCACATTTTTGCTGCATATTGTATTGAACTGACATTGTATTGATTCTTCTTCATAGTTGCAATCAAGATTTAAATTTTAAATTTGAGTTGTTGATGTAACTCATTGTTGATTGTCCTCCATCATTTGAGGAATAGATTTTGCACTTGATTTCCATAGTTGGAAGTTCCTTGGAGTCATTTGTAATTGTTTGAAAGCAAGTTGCATCACATTGTAAACGGGTGCATTTTCGGTTGAAGCCGACACCGTTTCATTTTTTGAGCCTAATTTTTTGAAAAATGGCTAAAATCAATGAGGCATTAGATTTGTTGAATAATCTCATTCATTCCAATGTTGATGATATGATAAAAATGAGCAAGAACGCTCTTTGTAACATTGAGAGTTGTCTGCGAGATGCACAAGAAAAGATTGAGTTTTTGCAGTTGGAATCTCAGCTTCAACAAGATGAACTTTAGCAAAAGAGTCACCATTCTGAACTTGTTTATGTTCATAAGATTGAGAAGGACTCTCATAATAAGAAAGAAGATAAAGTTCCATTTGATTCACATTCAGTTCCTTGCACAAGAGCAGATGTACATGCAGATGCAATAGTTCAACCTACACTTCTCAAGCCCATCATCAGACCTTGGGAAGAGCTTGTCCACAACAAGCATAGAATTGGTCTTGGATATGAAAAGGATGTGTCCTTTCATATTCCGGACTACACCAATCCCATCATATTTCAGAGTGTCGGATTCCTATATGACAGTTCACCTGCAGCTGTTCTAGATCCTACTCCACAACAACAACAACAGATTGTAAAATGCCAACACTGTGATCGAGTTGGCCATATGAAAGATCACTGTTTTTATCTTCATCCATGCAAGCACTGTGGTCGGCACACCCATTCTTCAGACAGATGCTTCAGAAACAAGCCTCCTGCAAGAACAAAGATTCATCTTGGATGGATCGCTTCTTGGAAATGGGCATCAGTAGCCAAGAAGATGTTTAAGTCACATGTTAGAACATGTTCATGGATATTGAGCAAACTTGCAGTTGATTTTTCGCCATCATCTCACCTTGTCCCTGATAGGGGGGAAAATGGTGGTCATGTATAAGCTTCGACGTCAGATCAAGCGAGCCTGAGCCACAATCTCTCATTCCATGTTCAGAGTTGTAGCGAGAGACACAACAGTTCAAGCGAGCCTGAGCCACAATTCGTCATTCCAAATTCAGAGATGTAGCCAGAGACATGGATGCCCATGAGCATGCCTTCGGTTGATGGACAACCTTAAACCATCATCTTTGGTTGGTGGATAACCTAAAACCATCGTAGGTAGTAGACCTCACTTCTTTTAGGTCGAAGGTCTCCCTTTCATATACGAGGAACACTTCCTCTAGTAGAAGCCTTCAGCTTCTTGCCAGCTTTGGTTGAGTTCCAAGAAATGCTTCAAGCATTCCAGAGTTGTTGGTCATCCTAAAACCATCACAGGTAGTAGAACTCCCTTCTTTTAGGTTGAAGGTCTCCCTTTTTTATGAGGGACAATTCCTCTAGAAGAAGCTTTCAGCTTCTTGCCAGTTTTGGAAGAGTTCCGGGAACTGCAACAAGTATTGCGTTCCAGTGTTGGTGGTCATCCTTAAACCACCTCTTTTTTCCAACATTTCAGAGAGTTGATTCGGCCCAAGTTCTACCATGTATTATTTGCAGATTTGTATTAAAAATCTCTTCTTGGACTCACACATACCCCTTCAGATTAAGGGGGGATGTTGGAACACCTAATCCTCTATGGGTAGGTGTGGAATGCGAAAAGTCACAATGGAGTCCAACTGAACTTGGAATGTGAAACCAAGAGTCACACCATTGTATTATAAATGTACATCATGTATAATGGAAAAAATAAGAAAGCCTCACGCTTATCTTTCATTGTGTGTTGAGTCTCTTGTGTGTGTGTGTTCATCCTTCTCATACACCACCATGTATGTGTTTAACATGGTGTTTAACAAGATGTTGCAGGGATATTATTCAAGATTTTATTAAATCGTGAGTTAAAGTCTTTAATGGGTTCCTTTGATTGAGTCTTTAAATTGGAGAGATCGTTAATCAAGGTAGCAACTGATCTATCATCTCCATATTTAGTTAAAAAATGTTCCTCAAACATATCCCAATCAGTGATAGAATCAGCAGGTAAGGAAAAGTACCAGGTTCCTGATGTTCCTTGTAAAGCATAGGGAAATAATCGGACAACAACATCTTCATGCTCCAATTGATTCAGATTTACAGCAAGCATGAAACTATTGATATGTTCTTATGCTAATATACCACTATCTGGACTAAACTTTGGGATCCATTTTCAGGATGATCAGGTAGATCATGCAAAGGTGCAGCCATATTCACAGCTCCTGGTATAGTCCATGGTCTTTGTGCTAGTTGTGCCATTCTTGTAAAGATAGTAGATGAACTAGAAGGGATAACTGGTATATTAGTAGTAACTGTTGAAGTAACAGAAGAAACAATTAACGATTGAGTAGATGTGGTTTGAGGAGATGAAGATTGAGTAGATGTAGTCTGAGCAGAGGAGGAAGATTGAGCAGATGTAGATGAGACTACTATACTTTCTTGATTTGGAGCTTGGGAAACAATTTTTTGAATATGTGATGAAGAGCTGGTACCACTTTCTGTTTCCGGTGGAGTTTTTCTTGATTTGACCCTACTAGGAATAGGAAATTCTTTTGGGGAAATTCAAAGCTTTTCACTTTGTGATCTAGTAATAGGTCTAGAAGAAACAAACTGCGAAGTGACACTACCTTCAGATAATTCCGACTCTTCTAATGATAATGAGAAACTTTGAAGTTTATGGGTCAAAGCCTCAACTTCAGGGGACTCAGGAATTGGATTATCTGATTGTTCTGAAACTTTGGTAGTGGGTATTTGAATACTTTTCTCAATTTATTCTCTTGTGATTTGAGATGTGGAAGAAATTGAAGGTGATGAGGGTGATGTGCTCTTAGAATGGCTTTGGGATTTATATTTATCTGCCATTCATAGCTTTGGCCGTCCTTCTAGCGCCAAAAATATTGAAGCCTCGAAAATCGCTGCTTCAAACATCGGGGGATAACCACCCGGTCGGGACCTTAAGACAACTCCTTTTCCATTTGGAATGGTGGCTCCGACTGTATTTGTAGGACCAGTTTCCTAGTAATTTGAATGGGTTGGTAATGGAATGATTGGATGGGGGAAATGGGACTAAATGACTTGAAATGAAAATACTAGCTAATCTAATTTAAATACTGATAAAGAAATTCTAAAACTAACCTGGGTATCATATGTGAATACAACTTAAAATTATTTCAATTGAACAATAACCATAAAAATGTATTATAGCTTAATTGAAATGTGCAGCAACGAATAAAAATAACTCTATTTAAAAAATTAAATAGAGTTATATTAGCATATTGTATTCATCATTGTATATCATTTACATACACTTATGAAAGATAAATATTTCTAATATACTCAAAAATGATATATATAAAGAAATATTGTAAAACAAAGCACACATAAACGATAGAAAAATTAAAAGAGAATATCATATGACAAAAGAAATTAACAGTGAATAGATAGAAATACCGTATCCATCTTGAGACTTTCAAATGAAATATGATACTCTAATCCAACAATTCCAATGAAAAATCAACTCCAAGGTACAGAAATGCAACTCTTAAAAAATAATTCCACACAGAATCACCAGATGTGACCCTTTATAAAAGAATATAGAAGTAAATGGAGTACACAAATGTAATCTCCAAGTCAAAAAATATTACAAATTAATGACCCCTTTCTAAATGCATGAAAGGGGTTTAAATAGGTACTCAATAAAACAAAATAACTAAAAATATTCCTACAATCTATCTAAAATAAAATACCTTAAACTAAAATGCGAGCTTGTAGTATACTAGCTCATTAATCATCGATTGAGGTGGATGAACAAAGGTGGAAGACATTGAGCATATCTTGGACTTATGTTGACCGACTCATTTTTGAATGTAACTGTTCAGTGTATGTAGCATTAGAGAATTCAAGAATGATACATTGAATAGCATTCGAAAGGAATTTGATGGCCATCTGTTGGCTGTGTGGCTTGATCAGATAAGACCACATATTATCCCATGAAATTCCTTGAAGTTTGCTAACCTTTTGATTTTTATCGATTATCTCTTGCTTCCACCTGGAATCAGCTTCTTTTACTTTAGGTAACTCGCCTGGGGTACAATCTGAGATCAAATTGGTAGCGTATAAGCTGTCATTAATCAATTCTATTGTATTATTCATTAAAATTTTAGCCCTTGATGTGGCTCTTTCTGATTTCATTAACTGCTGTTCCCATTTCATAAATAGAATTTCCTTGTGTCTCTCTTCAATTCTAGGAAGGTTAGCTTTTCTTCCTTGCTCTGTATCTTGCCATGAAAGAAACTCCGAAATTTTATCATCAACATCTTCAATTTCTTGCCTAAGAGTGACTGATTTATCTATCAAAGGCGATGTAATTTTGCACAAAGGCTCAATTTGTGTCAACTTCAAACAAAATTCATTTAACTGTTGAGATAGAAGTTTTTTTATTTCAAGAGCTTCAGTAATGAATTGAGCCAGCTTGGGATACTCCTTGAACTTGTCCATTTTTTATTGGAACATTATTTCCTGTTCAACCTTTGAATTTCTCTCATTTTGTAAAAGATTTTGTAGCTTTTCTACTTCTTGAGTCAACTGTTGCTGTTTGCCCAAGGCTTGTTCATCAATACTTTTCTTTTCAAGGCTGAGTTGCTCTTCTAGTTGTTTAGCTCTGAGTTCTGCATCCTGTACCCGCTGTTCCAACTGAATAATCTTTTGTTGATCACCTGCAACTTGTTCTTCAAAGATAGCAATTTGCATATCCTTTTGTTTTACTAGCTATGAAACTTTAGAAGCTTTATCTATAGTGGCAGCACTATAAGCACCAACATACTGAGACAATTTGGTGAGATCCTCAGATGGATCCACCTCAACATTTTTATAAACAACATTTAGCAATTCCCCCTGTGATGCCAAAATAGCATCTTGATCTGTTCTCCTCATTTTCCTTTGTTTTCTTACCACAGCCCTATGTTTGGGACTGTAGAATATATCTAAAGGAGGGATTTCTTCTATCTTTAGCATAATTTCTCCAGTGGGGTTTTCAGGAATGATTTCCACATCCTGATATTTGGGATTGTCAACTTGAGGATTGTTTTGCAATCCTATCTGTTGTGCAAATTGTTGATATTGATTCAGAAAATGAGAAGAAACAACCAATTTAGTATCCACTTGTCCTCCAAGTTGAGAACCTGCATCATTCTTGGGTGCCTATTTAGTTTTTTTACTTTCTGTACTTCCCTTTTCAATATGTACTTGGGCACCAGTGCTAGTGTTCCCTTTTTCTGTTTGCACTAAAGGCTTCTGTGTATCTTTTTGAGAAGCTGTTTCTATTTTGGCAGTGTCAACTTTACTGTTGTCATCCTTTTTCCCTAAAATAGGATCAGCTCCTTCTACTTCTGTACCAGAAGTACTTCCTGCTTGTTGTGATGCTTTCTCCTGTATGGGAGCTCTCAACTGATCAAGAGGCATATTAAGTAACCTTTGGCATCTATACAAAAAAAAAAATTCAAGTCCTCGGCCTGTAACTTGGACTTGGCTGAATCAAAGAATTGGGATATATCATCCATGGAAACAAATAAATCATAAAAAATTTCTGGTTCATGCTCAAATCGGGCAATTGAAACAAAGGTAGTAAAATCATGCGCCACTTTCCTTGGGTCATATTGTCTTCCAGGAATTGTTGAAAACTTAAGATTAGAAATATTACCAACTTCTTTCTTAGCATGAGCAAAAATACTAAGAGTATAGTCACCACACTTAAAAGGGAAGGTAGGCCACATAAGCTTTTTATTGCTTTTCAAAATTCTAGACATTCCTTCAACTGTCAGTTGATAGGAAATCTCCTGAGATAACATCTTATCTGGAACATATAGGGGAAGGATATGTGGCTGAACAATACTCCCAAAAATTCTGATATAAGTGAATTTTTCTTCTCCGAACCAATCTCTAATAGAGGACAAATCAGTCTTGGCTTTATTGGATAGTCTAGGAGGGAAATGACAAAAAATGGTTTGGTAGATTGGAATTAGAAAACCATGGTAGACTCTGTAAACATGAAGTTTGAAATGTTCTTTCCATAAGAAATTATGATACACATGAATAGGCATAGGTTCTTTTGGAGTCCATTTCTAACCTAGCATGGGGAACTCAGAATTGAAACTGAGGGTGTCCAAAATATAAGCACACAAATGGAAAGGGGAAGAATTCCCTGAATTCTTATCTTTTCTATACTCTAGAATTTGATTAGCTATCTTATCCGAAAAAATGACAGCCGAATCCATAATTTCAGAATTAACAGTAGAATGAATTAATGGGACCATTTGAATAGAAAATCTAGTAGAGTTGTCGTTTCCGAACAACCTACACATCATTGCTGCGGCATAGCAATATGGAGGTGCGAGAGACTCCACAGAGTACATAGTTGATGCCTCTTGCTTATGTTTCTCAGGGTTATTTCTCCATTCTTTGATTGGCTCTGCCTGGTTTGGATGTTCTGCAGCATATTCCTTAAGGAATTCTTTGTTGTAAATCCTTTGTGGATTGGAAAGATGGTACATTGCTTTAATATCTTCTTCCCTGAATGACCCAAACACTGATCCAGAAGCAGAAACAAAAGTCCTATTTTGAATGGTCACATTTTCAATGACCCATCTGATAACATCATAGTAGGGAAAAATATTCGCCTGGGCAGCAAATCGGTGTAAAAATGAATTTTCCAATGCACTAAGTTGAGTTTCAGAGTCAAAGTCTGAACCTTCTTCATCAGGAATAGTTTCTTTGGGCACAATAACCCTAGGTTTCTCTTTTTCAAGCAAATTGTATACATTCTCTCATGTCATCTTCCTCAGTCCTTGACAGGAGGTGTCTGTGACTAGCTTGAGCTTCGTCGGTTTTTCCTTGGGCGGCATGTTTAGCACAGGAGCATTTGCAACAAAAGCAGATTTAGACCTTCTGCTTCTCTTTGACATTTCATAGTCGGGTAAACTCTCTCTAGTTCTGTGAATGAAAGGATTCGAACTTTTGCTCTGCAATTCAAATGAATGATTTCAGCCAAAACAAAACACAATAATGAGAACAGCTACAAAGATTTTAATTACCATTTAATCTCCCCGTATTTTCAACATAAATGCTCTCCAAGGGGTCACATTCATGTATTGACAACAAAATAACCCATGATCCTCTGTCTGATTTTGAATTAATATTGTCATACAATCGGAGATCAGTGAATCCTTGTAATAAATGTTAAAATTCACTTTTTATCTTTTGTGATGCGATGAATAAATATAAAGGCAAAATAACAATCGCATCGCAAGTCTTCAATGGTGCGCAAGATAAATAAAATATGATTCATGCCGATTTTCCGATTGCGATGATCGCATCGCAATTTGTTTGAGTGAAAACATTTTTACCAAATCTTGATTACATCAGAGATTTAAAATGAAGTGGACTGTTATAATCTATCTCCGAAAATGCGATTGTGATTGAGCGCAATCACATCGGAATTTTGTAATGAGATGAATGCAATGTTTAATCTTTTTCCCGAGACGCAATTGCGATAAATCGCATCGCATTGTTATAAATAGAAAAGTGCAATACTTAATATTATTCCAAAATGCGATTGCGATTGAGCGCGATCGCATCGGAACTTCTCAAAGAAATAACAACTCTTTAAACGAACTTTTCCTAATTTCCGATTGCGATTTACTATTCATTTTAACATATTTCTAAGTATAAAATTTTTATAATATGTTCAAAATATGTTAAAAGGTCTTTTAACTCATTGGATCGAAAAGTTTTTAAAACTTGTAAACTTTGTGAATAAAATGTGATATGCATCTTTTTATTTAATATAACAATACAATAAAATAAAAATAAAAACTATATAACAATACAATTAAAAAAATAAAAAAAAATATAATATTATAACATTTGTTTTTAACATTTAAATATTTAAATTTTTTTTTTAATTTTTTTTTTTTAAATGTAAGTATTAAAACAACATTATAAATTTTTTTTTTTATTTTTTATTTTGTTTAATTGCTTTTATTTTATTTTGTTATTTTTATTTAATTACTATGTAATGTGAAATAGAAATTTGTAATTTTCAAATATATTAAAAGATTATATAAATTTATAAACTTTTATATTAATTTTTTATAATTTTAAGTTGATAATTTTTTATTTAATTGCTATGTAAAGTAAAAAAAAAAAAATATATATATATATATATATATATATA